>JAMZAV010003845.1:0-178587 GCA_024449915.1 Sweltsa coloradensis
TTTTTAAAAATGGTTTTTACCCTATTGGACAAATCCTCACCGGCATGGAAGTGCATCATAGTGAAGGTTTTCGACTAAGTAAGTGTTATTAATTTATTACCCCTAGCCATGGCTTAAGCCCTACCTACTCTTAATAGTGGAAGCCTGGCAAAATGTTTCATTGAAGTCTATTAATTTTTACAGAATGGTTTGCACATACAAGCGCAAGACCCATTGTGGGAAAATTGCAGAGGATGTGTTTCACCGGGCAGCTGAAGATGTGCAATCAGGAAAGTCTTCTTTGCGAGGTGCAGCAGAAGAACATGGTCTTAACTTTATGACATTATTATTAGGCCCTGGGCCATGGCCTAAGCCCTGGGCCATGGCCTAAGTCCTGGGCCATGGCCTAAGCCCTAGTCTAAATAGTGGAAGCATGGCATGGCCTAAGCCCTAGTCTAAATAGTGGAAGCATGGCTAAATGTTCAATTGATATCTATTCATTAATTAATAAGCCACCGACATTACGTGCTGTAGTTATAGAGCTTCCAGTGAGTAAGTGTACCACATCGCAATCAAACATAGTGCAAACCTGGACGATAAGCATTGAATTGTAATATGTGGATGAACGACCTAACTTAACCCTTGGTTAACCACCTGTTTCTGAGAAGCATAACTAACCACCTGGGGCGCGTCAGGACCCCATCATTAAAGCCCTTATGTTTGCCAGGTTTCAGATTTTGGAACCTACTATTCGTCAGGAATTAATGTTTGAACCTTTCTGATGACCACTTAGTGTTTCAAGAGTTAAAATTCACGAAAATTATAGTTTTTTTTCCCACTTGAAATTTTTCGGAAAAAACTGAAAAAAAAAAACAATGTTGTCAATTTTGTCAAATTTGAGTCCATTTTTTGAACTTTTTTTTTTTTTTTTACCAATGATGTTTAATGTATGATTGATTCGATTTCACAAAAAGTTTTCCCTTTTTTGTTTACTTTGGTGAAATTTTGACCAATCCCCCCCCCCTCCCCCCTCACTTGAATTGACCTTTTTCATTCATATTTATATGTATGATTTTTTTTATATTAAATATATATGTATAATTTACTTAGATAAGTGTATACAAGTTCATATCTATCAATTTACATGAAAAATATGGTTATTTGGTGAGGGTGAAATACATTGATAAAAGTTTTGCCTATGTAAAAACACTTGAAAATGTAGTACGTAAGTAGCCACCTGGGGTCCTATGAATCCCCGCGAGGTTCGTGGAGAGTAATACGTAACACATGGAGACCGGGCTCCAACTGAATTTTCATTGGTTAGATGTAACTTGAAGGTACTGAGACTCACAGTACGCCACGCCCATAGATGCGCTCATGGCTAAGCAATAAATGTTGACTGGGGGCCGCATTGACCCCAGGTGGTTAACCAAGGGTTAAGGGAAAACTTATAAAACTAACACAAGATGAGATAGGCCCGTACTGGACAGATCTAGACACATGCGATTAGAGATACGAAACACCACGGCACAGAAACCGAGCACCCTCAATGCATGTCGACGAAACCAGGGAAAAACAAATCATCAAAAAGTTAGTTTACGCCCCACTGACAGGAAAACAGCATAAAACAACAAAGATGTGACAAAAAATTGGGACTTAGATACCTAATCCAAAAAGCTATTCAAACAATAATATAAATTAAATGAACGACTTGATGAAACAAAGCCCAACACAGAATCCTGGCAACCATGTTTGGAGTCGAAACTCTTATCTCGCACTTAACAGAATCTAACACTGACCAACATAAGTGTACAACCTGTGCGGACAGAACAGACATTAAACTGAACACATTCCGCAGAAGCAGACCCCAACGCCATGTACTGTGGAGGCCGAACGAGAACACAACGAAGAGCAAATGCAAAACACATCCGCCGGGCGACAAACAACAGACCGACTGCGAGGCGAGGCTGCCTGCCGGGGCGGTGTGTACTGCAGCCTGTGTAGATGGCAGTCAAAAGGTGCGGGGCGGCGAGGTCATATCGATGTTGCAAGTCAAATGCATTGAAATTATTCAAATATTATGAATGGCTGTAGCACATGAACCTCAAGATGTGTAATAATTGGATCGGGACCGAAATTTAAATGTGTAGTGAGGTTCATCGCGATGATATTCACTTTCACAGATATTGCCTATCCATGGTTTTTACTGCATTGCGACCAATTAGAACGCGGTGCTTCCCGTAACACATAACAGTGCAGGTAGGTAGTTAATTGTAGCACACTAGGATTTATTAAAACCAGTGAGTCAATCGACAGTGACTAGCAGGGGTTTGATAGATTCTAGGCATAAGAATTTCATTCATTTCTTCTTTTCACTGGACCACACTGTTCGAATAGCATATTCTTCTTTAGAGATATTTTACATGTCATGATATTTCCGAGCAGCCCCGGGTTTTTCTCCCTTCCACCCATATTGCATTGCTAGCAATTCCCGAAAGGCTGTCCATGGTGGTACAACATTTTTTGTAAGACGCAAAAAAATATTAACCATTTGTTTGAGATTAGAAGGCATAATAGTGTTATTCATTGTGAGGGCTGTGGCCTCACATCATGTTTCTGTTATTAGATATGTTTTAGTAGTCACTAGCAACGAATGGAGTTGAAAAAGGATGTGAAATGAGTGTGCTATGTTTTTAAAAGTAAAGTAATTCAAATAAAGAAAGAATTATACAGTTCACATTTAAATAAGTCTACCAGTTTTATACATTGGTCCAACCGCGCCAGATTTATCACGAGTTTGCTTTGCTTGACAGTGTCAGCAACCAGCAGAAACAGGTCAGACAACTATTTATTACATTAGCCTTTCAACATGGACACAAAACAAATCAAGCTTTGGGTCAAGCAAAGGGTATTTATAAAGCTACAATTTCAAGGATTCAGACTTTTGTCAGCAGTCTCGACATATCGCAGGATGTAAATAAGATACGCATTAGACTTGAACAGTTACATGAAACCTGGACAAGATTTGTGAGGTCCAAACCAATCTAGAGTTGCACGATGAAAACATAGACCATGAAGAGAGAGGACCACCGTTGAAACTATGGTTCATGACCTTAGAGCAACTATGTCAGGCTTGTTAAAACCCTAGACAACCATTTAGTTGACCTAGACGCCTCAAATGATGCAATTGGCGCATCTCGCAGGCCTAGTAAGCCCTAGTTAAACCTACCGTCTATAAAGTTGCCTAGTTTTGACGGCTCTTATACCAAGTGGCTGACGTTTAGTGACAGCTTCAGAGCTATGGTTCACGACAACAACGATGTGGCCATTATAGAAAAGTACTACTATCTGATATCTGTTCAAACAGGACAAGCATTAGAATTGATTCAAAATTTACCGCTGATTTAGAAGAACTACACTGTGGCTTGGAAATTATTGGAAAATCGGTATCAAAATAAAAGGCTGATAGCATCTCAACATTTTAAGGAGTTGATCGATATTAAATCAGTACAAAAAGAATCTGCTACTGAATTGTTACAATTTATCAACACAGTCTCTAGTAATCAAAATTTGCTCTTAAGGCCCTTAGTATTAAAACACCTTTGGAAGAAGTCATATTGTTACATCTATTCCCGGGGGCCCCCGATTATGTACGTCGAGTTGCCCCGCGCTAACTCCAGCTAACCCTACCCCGGGGCTTCCCCCCGCCTTACCCCCGCGAGTTAAAATTGCGATTCATGAAGCCGAGGTAGGCTGAGGCAAGGCTGGGTTAGCCAGAGTTAGCGTTGACCATCAGAGAACAGTGACGTCACGGATTTAATGACGTCACGCTACAAATTTTTGTCACTGGCCGCATGAACGCGTATTTCAGCCACCGAGAAGAATAATGCGTATCCAATTTCTGTCAACAGTGTCAACACAGCTGTTGCTGTTGTGATGTAAACAAGCTAGTGTCATGTAACTCGACGTAAAGTCAGCACTAGGGCTAGCATTTAAATCGTAAGCTTCGGGTTTTTGGGTGAAATATGGAAACGAAACTGCTAGGTCCGTCTAGACCAAATTGGTGCCCCATTTTACCATTAAAGAAGAGTTTATTTTGGTCTGAGATTGGATTTCCTCCAGCCCTGACATCCATCCACAAGGACCAAACTCAGGAGCAATTGAAATGTAAGTAGTCCTTGGTATTTTTTAACAACTGTTATGTTCATTGTAGAATAGAGGGCTCTAGGCCCTAGGGCTAGGCTAGGCCTAGTAGTCGGAATTTTATCCGGAGTCTAGCCGGAGGTGTAGGACTAGGCTAGGTCTAGCCCCTAGGCCTGTCATGGACCCACGGTCTTTGTGTAGGTAGGCCCCTAGGCCTAGGTCCTAGACCCAGTGCCCTAGGTATTATTGGATATGGGCTAGACCTAGGGTAGGCTAGGGCCTACTAGGCCTTGGCGTGTCCACAAAACCATGGTAATATGCCAGGCTATGTGCAGGCATGTAATAATAATATAATAATAAAAACATCTTTATTTAGCGACTGGCTCTGTGTTGAGTGGGGTAGGGCCCTACCCTAGGCCTAGGGACTAGTAGGCCCTACCTATTAAACATCACTTGTAATAACCCGGCTTGTTTGTTTACAGAATACCTACCTGAAGAAGCACAAAAGGACAAGGTAGCAGCTGCTATCTCACAATGAAACAAGAGGACAGAATGGGCTTGGAGAACCTGACCTGAAAATTCTTACTGAAACCATACGGCTAGGCTACCCGATTGACAATATGTTTGGTTTTGAAGATAGTAGGGCTACATTCTTTTTTCCCAAATTGCTGGTACTGGTATGTAGGCTAATTTGCCTGTGCATGGATACAGCCAGTAGGCCTATGCTTTGATTTAGACAGGCCCTACCTGAAACAGATCAGGACCCAATGACTTTTGATAGGTCTATGCAAATTTGCACTCTTCAATTTTTCATTAGAATAGGCTAGATTGTAGGACTAGTACAGATTAACAGTTGCACTGGCAGGTCAAGAGTTTTGAACGTTCAATATTTATTATCATTTAGCACAATGTAGGCTACCGGTATATCATCTCTAGGTATGCTAGCATGATCTACGTGTATATGTATGACAATAAACTATTATTTAATACAGCAAAATATGACCTTGATTTTCGGGTTCCACAACTTGTGTAATTACTAATTAATTAGGTATGTTGGCTATGAATGCTTGAAAGTTGCTACCTGTGCTGGTACAAAATTTTAAGGAGGGTAATTTTAGCAAAGTTTACTCGCGTACTGAAATATTTGTACAGTGTAACATTGTAACACACAAAGTTAGCTACGCTGGTAATTGTTGCACTTAGCCTAGGTCTACACGTGAAAAAAAGTAATATGTCAATATATTTAAGCGTACCGTTACCGGAAAACTTATTCTTTGATGTTGGTTCCTATTTTTATTTATTTTATTCACTAAAATTTTAGATTCTATCCAAATGCTATTGTTTAATATGCTTGTCTGAATTAAATACCCCTTTTAGGTTCCATTAGAGTTTAATTAAATTATGTTCTTATAGTGGCTTCATTACCATAGGCCTATGGGTGACCTCATGGGAAAGTAGGTGAAATACTCTGATAAAAATTGGAATTTCCATCCCGTATGAATAATGAATGGTTACCCAGAACCCTGGTAATTATTACCGCATAGGCCTAGTAATGTAGGCTAAATGGGTTAAATTTAATTTTAAATCCTTCCACATCCAAAGACCTGGCTCAGTAACTATTGGTATCCAAACCATAGAATAATTGTTACGGGTTGCGGGTAGCCTACTTGGCTACACTGAACCAATCCAAGAACCTGTGTTACCACTCTCCGCATCTCCTGAACCAATTCGTACTGCATCAGCATGACCAATGCAAATGAACATATCAATGTGGGCATAAGAGAAGTATGCAGATAAAAAAAATCGCAACCTACTTTTCACTAGTGATGGGAATTTTCAAAATTGTTTTGACTGAAAATTTTCATAAATATTTAAAATTTGCCTCAACTTGCCCATGTTGAGTTGGCTATTAGGCCTAGAAAAAAAATGTGTTTTTACATTCTATAGGCTTACTTTTAAACAAAATTGTTCCTTCCTAGGTTATTATGCATATGCTACGCTACGGTGATTGGTTTGACGCGTTACATGGCCAGCTTTATTTTATACCATAGGGCCAATACCGAATACCAATTAGTCACTGTATCAGCAGTCACCCGATAACCGATATACACACATATGCCATTGTATTCAATTTATTATAATAAACTATTTTTAAAAAAGCCATAGGCAGGGTACAAAATGGTCTATACTGTTGTAAGCCACTGACAAATAAACAAAAATTTAAAATTTTCCAGCCGTGTTGAAAATGTTTAGTTCTGGATTAAAAATTTTCAACGTTCCGTTACTAACCACATACTTGGGGAAGGAACTTTTTAAAAGAACGAGTGCCATTTTCGCGGAACTTTTAAAGGAACTTAGCCATTATGTATCATTTATAATTTTCATGTCATACGTATCATGATTCATGACCCTACTGCTCACCGTTCTCTTTGAAAGCCTTACGCATACACTAAAAAGTAAAAGGGAACTTTTTAAAGGAACTTTAGTTCCTTTTTATGAGGAACTTGAACTTTTTAGAGGTTAGGGTGTAAAAAGGAACTTGAACTTTATAAAAGTTATTTTTTTAATTGATGAACTGAATCTTTAAAAGGAACTTCCCAAGTATGACTAACCATCACTGTGGGAAAACTTTGGGTCCTACTGATCGTCTTGGGGAGGAACGTGTTCCTAGTAACGCGTTCCTTTATCAGGAACTTCTGTGGGAACGCGTTCCTTTTCTTAGATCAGGAACTTGTAACGGCAAAGTTACTATTTCGTGGGAACTTGGAACGAATTTAACGTTCCTTTATAAGTTCCTTTTGCCGTCGTAATCCCGTCGAATTCCAGTACCTGATATCGTAAACTACAGTATGAAAAATATAATGTGAGATCTTGTGTTTTCGAAAATGGCGCTAGGCCTACCCTCGTCAGATGGCCTGGGCTGGGACTCATTTTAATAAAAAAGAATAATGATAAATTAACTCCATTTTTGTTATTTAAAATTTGGTGATGGTATGAGGAACGTGAAAAGAACTAAGTTCCTTTTTGAAGGATCGAGGAACGTTTCAGTTCCTTTTTTTTTAAAGGAACGAGGAACGTCTCAGTTCCTTTTTTGGCAGAAGTAACTTAACTTTTCAAAGTTCCTTTTTGGGGGGAACGTGCCCAAGACTGCTACTGATTAATGTAAACGTAGGAAGGATAGAGTTGTTGGGGTTAAGAATTGAAGATGTGATGGGTCCGGCAGCCAATGTAGTTGGGTACGCTGCTTTGTAGTATGGCTGCTTCTCCTGCATGCTGAACTGAAGTGTTGTGACCCATTTCCAGCTCCAGGAAATCGTCCCACCACAGCTAGGAGTGACTAATTTTAAGGGATGCACACGATAATCGACATTCTAATATAATTTCGGTAATCAATAATAAAAATATTATATATCATTGCATATAATATATGAAAGAAAAAATTGAAAATGCATTAGGCCTACCTACATCACAGTCACATTCACCGCTAAATAACTACCGGTATTTCTTTGTGTGAATGATAATGACATTTTTCTACTATTTTTTACCCCAAAAAATTTGGTACGGTACCCGGGAGGCCCTACCTATTGACTTATTTAGACGTTGATGAATATTGGATCTCTGTTAGTAAAAAATTGTAAAAATTTTAGCAAAATTCTCATTTGATAGTCTAATGCATGCATATTTTCTATTATTGATTACCGGCACTTTTTTTTAACATTGTGCATCCTTTACTAAAGTAAGTATATGGAGATTTGATTTAAATTTATTTTATTTATTTACTTGACATATTTTGGATCTATGCACATACATTGGCCTAGGTAGGTTATGCATCAAGGTGTGACAAGTGACAACTTAAATTTATTGATATGTTATAATTAAAGAAAATGTTTTAGGCATACATAAATAAAAAATTCATGAAATATGAAAAAATTTAAGTTTGAAATTTATGGAATAGGCCTACATATATTTAAATGGTTGGCTTTGCTGGGATTGGACAGCACGTTGAGTCCCGTGGCGGCGGAAAGTTGCGGTTCATTGTCCAAGAAGAGAACAAATACAGCTCAAACCGCCAAACTGTGAAAATAATTAAACAATATACATGATATTGGTAGTTTTAGGCCTAGATAAAACATTTAGCAAGCTAGATAGCTAGATTTCATGGGGCCTACTGGGACCAAAGATGCTGGGTCTACCTAGACACTTTGATGAGACAATTGAATTACCGGTAATGTAATTAGCTGACAGCTGTAGCTAAGCTTAGAAGTGTACTAAAGAATGACATGATTTGGGTGACATAGGCCTACACGTAAATTATTATCTGTGGTGACATGTTAATTTATTAATCTCCAACAACAGGTATTACCCCACAAGTGTTGGGTTAGCTAATCAATTAGGCTACTTGTCTTTTCTGATCTACTAAAATAAATCTAGGACTACAATCATAAAGTCCAAGGCTTACTCTCGTAGATTCGTAGGGCTAAGCATAGCCATAGGCCTGCAAACTATTTCGGACTTGACCTATACCCTATCAGATTAATACCCTGCACAATCAACAGTACGAGTCCAACTTGTTACGATTTAGGGCCTAGGCTACAGACAACGATTGTGATTCTGTTTCAAACTTTCAGGTTGAAGGCCTTGAATACTAGTAGGGTTATGTCAGACCCCACCGTACTGGCATAAAATTGAAAGTCAATGTCAAATCAAAAGGGAATTAGAGGGAATAAAACATTAATACAATATCCCCTTTACACATTTCCACAAGAACTACTCCGAGTGTCTTTGTCTCGAGCCCCCTGTGGCTTTATCTACATTCAGTAGGCCTAGGCTTCATTTCTTATAGACTAGGAAGGTATGTGGGTTCATCCAAAATGTTTACATAACTATCCCTAGGCCAGGCCATGATGATGAACTATGAAGACTAGGTCACACGTTAAAGATATTATCAACTAGACTAGGGCTAGTAGGCCTAGGCTACAGCTAAGCTGAGGAGGCTATGTAGGCTATAGTATAGGCCTAGCATCAGGTTTTTACTCGCAGAGCCTAGGCCTTGGGTAGAGAACCTAGATAGGCATAAGGCCTAGGGGCCTAGACTACCATGGACCTCTTTTGCACTTGGCCTAGCCTATATAAGCTGGCTAGGCTATCTATTGGCTGGACCAAGGCTATTTTTAAGGTGTAGGCCTATGAATTACCAAGTCTAGGCTTAGCTAGAGATCTAGGCCTCACCTATGGGTTTTGTGCTAGACCGGCCTAGGCTAGGCTTAGGGCTGGGCCTAGGTAGGGTCTAGTGTGGCCTAGGGCCCTAGCCCCTCCTAGCCTAGAGTAGGCTCTAGGAGGGGCTACAGATTATGTTATTATAGGCGTACCTTTAAATTGTAGGCCAAATATGCGTCTAGATGTAATTATGAAAGCTTTCAATTATCTATTAAAACATAGACGGACACAAGAATAAGAAATAACTACTTTTAGAGGTTAGGTAATAACAGCTGGATGTACGTCACCTTCTTTACTGGCACAGTTTTCACACTCTTCTTGTTTTGCTTCAGACTGGTTTTATAAACTAGAACACTTCTCCCATGACGGCGCAATATTTGAATTTTTCGATATAAATATAATACTAATATTAACTTATGTATTCATATGTAATATTGTTAATTACAACGGTTCCAAATAACCCATATTTAGGCCTAGTGAAATACAAGATGTCTGCCATTCAATATTTCATTCCTTAACCCTGCCTAACCCTGGAGGTAGCTGGGGTTAAGAATGAGCTGGGAGGTAAGGCGGGGCAACTCTTCATGAATACCGATTTGAGAGTTAGCTTACCCCTACCTCCTCTTACCTCCTCTTAACCTGCCTAACCCGGGGTTAGCGCGTACATGAAACGGGCCCCAGACGTTTAGATAGTAATACACGCAAAGAATGGGAACTCACTCTCAATGATCAAGCATTCCCATCACTTGATAGTTTCATCGCTTTTCTTTACACAGAGACAAGCTCTAAAAACGTTCAACCCTTCAGTAACAGTAATTGTACAGATCGTAAGTTCATTACTGCTGAAGTCAAGGAAGATTTAATCCAAGCGATAGGAAATCTAATGCATACATTTCTAGGCCTACAGACACAAATGTACCTAAATGTCAGTGTTGCAATGAATCACATTCGTTGTACAAATGTGATAAGTTCAGGAACTTAAGCCTTAACAGGTTATGCTTCAACTATCATTGCACTGGGGACGTTGTCAAATCATGCCACTCAAAGGGTTTTCCGAAAGTGTGGCAAAAAACATCATACTCTGTTACACAAATTTCCCAAACTTGAAAAAGTGGGTTCTTCTGACATGGTTTTAGAGATTGCTAATCCTGCACCATTATGTGGTAACCAAAGATAATGGTTCACAGGGATAGTTCAAACCAGTTTCAGACGCATGGCTGTGGCATTCAAGGATATCCAATCCCATAGTTGCTTACTATCAACAGCAGATAAGTCCTCATAAAGAGGATTGTAATGGCAAGCTTAGCAAGAGTGTAGAGGCTCTTTATGACAGTGGATAGTTCAATCTAACTTTTGTACTGAAGGATTTATGTAGCAGACCAATTGGATTGGAAGAAAGCATAAGAAGCCACATTTGCAATTCGGAGATATCAGATGAAAAACCGTAGCCTGCAGTATAGATTGGATATTGGGGGGGATGGAAAAACTTCTCATATTTAATGGCACTTTGGCTATTTTATAATCGGAGACGATGAGTGGTGATGAGATGAGGATGACTTTAGTATGAATAGTAGGGAGGAGGGGAAACCGCGTTACCGTGCGACGAAGCCTACTGCCTTTGGCGAGAAAGTAGGCAAGGGGACCAACTGGGGGGGGGGGGGCTTTAACGTCATTAAAAAAACGCGTAAGGACGGTGTAGATCTTTTGACGAGTCTATGTAGGTTCCTCCAGTCTAACACCGGACTGCCGAGCAGACGTTGAGGTAGAACGAAGCGCGTTACACTACTCGAAGCCTCGCATCTGGCTCTAGCCTAGGGCGTGATAGGTGACTTTACGGAATAGAGCGGTCTAGCCAGCTCTACGCCATGACCGCGCCCTAATTCCTGCTTAACTTCGTGTTCAGAGTGTGGATACCGTAGGCCTCAGATCAAACATTTGTTGAATGCGCAACTGCAATCTAAAGAAGGCAACTTCAATGGCTACTTAGTCATGTTTAGTTCTGCGCAACGCTATAACGCGGCCAGATGGCCAGGTATGTTGATGTACATGAAGCATTTGTGTTGGATGAGTACCTGACATCATCTAGCTGACCCACATTCTTCCAGGGCCATGGGAAAGGGAATAAAAGAAAAAGATTGATCTGTATATGGGGCAGAACTCTTTGGAAGCTTCTAAGGCCTGGACGAAAGTCAAGATAGAGAACAATTTCCTATGTGAGACAGATACAGAGTTAGGTTGGATCACTGGGCAGGACGTTCGCACAAGAATGTGGCGATGCCTCTAGCTGCATGCGGTTCCAGCGCAGTCACTTCTTGCAAAGCGATGACAGTCTAGATTCGGCTAACTGCCAACGTTTCTGGGAACTTGAGAAGTCCACTCAAAGCGCAAGAAGCCGACGAGAACTAAAAATGTGAGCGGACTATTCCAAGACACTGTGACAAGGAATAGTAAAGGGAGATTTGTAGTAAGGGCTTCCATTCCAGGCAGATCATGAGACTCTTGGTAACATCACTCGATCAGGCAAAGCTTACGGATTTAAACATTGGAAGGTCGGGCTGCGACAAACAGCCAAAACTAGCAATCGATAGGCACAAGTGTCTTGAAGCATACGAAAAGCTAGGCCATGATGGTAGCCAGTACAGTACAGATTCAGGTGTACATTCTGAACAATGTAATAACTATTTGCGGCTCATCATGGCTGTGTTATAAGGCTTCCAGGCACCACCCCAAGACTCGAGTTGTGATTTGACAAGGCTTCAGCCTAAAACGCACGACGTAATCATTTAAATGATATCCTGATGGTGGGTCGCTTACTATTCAACAAGACTTGTGTGCATCGTGGTAGGCATTTAGAAGGCATCATCAAATTGCATTTAGCTGCTGACATTGCTTAACATGTATCGTCAAGTGCAACTTAGGTATCCATCGGGACAGCTCGATATCCAACGGAATTCTCTGGAGTAACATTGCCTGAAGAATCTGTCTAATGTTACGAGCGTTACGAGCAGTAACGCGACGGCACACTTGCCGGCTCCTTCTTGGCTATACGACGATGCTTACAACTATTAAGTTAGTGAAATTTCGAAAGCTAATTGGAATCATACAATATATTATCAAGTGTGTTAGGGAAAGTGATCATAAACAAAATTAGTCCCAAAGCATATCAATCCTGAGCAACACCAGATGGTGCTTCTAATAGCGAACGGAGGTTTCGCTCTTTATGACTAGTCTCTCTTTCGCATTATATAACTGCGTATTGAGAGTTAAAAATAGAGCTAATTGGTGGATTCATTGGTTTCTCTCGCCCCAGTCAGAAATCGTTTTTGGATGATTCACAAATGAGGGCAGGGCCATCTGGACTGATCTGTGGGAAAGGATAGAAAAGATTGTGAGAATGCGAAAGCAGGAATAATACAAAAAGAGTCATGCTGTTCAAGAACTCTACTCCATGCACCAAGGGCGTGCTACCCTTTCGACGCGAACTCTATTCCTAGAGTGTGCCGTCTTACACCACGTCGGTTCTCTGAATGGCGGTCCGTCAGCGCAAATGGCAACAGTTGGAGCGATTGATTAAGAAGAAGTAGCTGGTGCCGGGGTCGGCTACTTTATTCTATTCCTCCGAGCAGCATGATATTAGACTTCGTCACCGTCGGGACTACCTCCCTGGCGACGGCGACGACAAGACACACCGGACGATGATGACACAGACTGATCGACTACGACGTGGGGGAACCCGCTCCCCATATGCTTGTGGGCTGGTTCTGACCAGCACATTGCCCTGTCCACCCCTTGTCTCCTCTGCGTCATCGCGCTTAGCGTCCCTCCTCTGGCGTCTCGATTAGACCAAGTGGGCATAAATATGAGACAGTTAAGGCGATATCCATCAATGCAATCAAAGCTGGCTGTCCAATGTCATCAGTCTATCTAAATGAAAAAGAATAGAGCGATGTAGTAAGCGCGAGTCATTGTCGCAGGGTCACTGCTAGGTACTGGAAAAAGCAGCTCTAATAAAGGCAGATTCCTCTATAAATTGAAGGTGTGTTGGTGAAGGAGTTTCATTTTGTTGGTCTCCGACTGGAGAAAGAGTCCTTCACATTAAGCGGATAGCCGCTATTCCACTCATCTCTGCACATTGGGACGTCATTCATCAACGTTCTGTTGATTCGTCTGGTAAAGATGCTCAGAATATTCCAACTAGGACATGAAGCGTAGTAATTTATATCATAGTAAAGTACAGCATGAATGGTTGCAATGCTGATGGCAATGATTGACAAACGTTGTGCGTCTAGACAGAGCATCATTTGCAAAAAAGACCGTTGCACTCTGGTTTGTGTCACAACTAGCTTATTGTTCAGATTTGGCTGGTCGGGAAACACTCCGCGTAGTGATCGTTATTAAGTTTTTTAATTCTGGATTGTATATAATAATAAAAACATGCTTCCCTCCATGTGCTGTTCGGGGCGTGCTCTTTACTATGTGCAACAAGTCCTCTCACTACGGTCTTTCCGACGAAGGTATGCTTTAGCATACAGGAACCTTTGGTAGATATGTCATACACTGTCTGTTGTGCAACTGTAAAGATGGTGTCTCTCCTAGGCCAAGTTCACTATTTCGTGACATCTCTTATCCCGACATGTAAGTGATCGGCTGCGCATCTGAAGTAAAGAGGCGAAAAGTTCTTTGCAACTAGAATTTAAAAGACTCACTATCCCAAGACTGTAACAACTTAAATTCATATTACACTCATTCATCGCGAACCGTCAGGCTACTGTATATACAATATAACGTGAAAGCATTTATATCTCTTCGGGTGTCAGACCGTTGCCTAAAAATCTCTGCACGGCGCTAATTGCACACCTCGCAGTCAGCTATGGAAGGGGGGCAAACACGCTACATCATGCGTTGGCGTCATAAGACTGTGGAGCGCAGTTGAGTCAACTTTCTGTGTGGGGGTATTTCTACGGCACCATCCGCAGGAGATGACTCTCTGTATGAGTACTTTAACTTATTCTGTCTACAATGCATGTTATAATGCAACATGGCGCGATTAAACCAACCTGTATTTGGCACAAGTAGTTAGTATTTTCTATTTTATAACAGAAAACAAGTATTAGTCTTTTGAAAGATGTGTTTTATATCCTAGCTAGCTTAAAATATATTGGATATTAACTTGCTTGTCTGGTGCATGAATGAACATTGTTGATATTATACTCTAGTGGATGGTATATAAAACAAGACAATAAAATAAAATGAATAAAAATGAACAGGCCCTGGAATCACAAGAGTCTTTTCTTAAATAGCAACAAAACCTTGCGTCTGGACGGAACAGACATTATTTGGGGAGAGAGAGGAAAATATACAGACATCTAATGAACACATTCAGGCTGACCAGAGGCAAAAGCCTGTGCTGTCAATCGCGAGCAAGAGAAGAACTAGACCAATAAATTTAAGCACAGTCACATTAACAAAAAAATAAAAAAAAAAAAACCCGTATGTTATCAAACGTGGAAAGGCTCTAATGCTCACATTGAACAGAAGCTTAGCCCTTTCTGATCATTAACTTAACTGAACATGAGCTTACGGAGCACGACCACTGAGTATGACGTGCTGCTTCCTAGCAAGCAGGACAGAATGATAAGAGAGTAACTAAACCTTCCAGTCTGACAGAACAGACAAGCATCCTGATAGTAACAATACATTAAACAAATGATCGAATGAGAACGAGACACAGCCGTACTTGTAACGTATCAACGATAAGCTTCAACTCTTGTACTGAGGAGGCGCCAATGAGACCAGTAGGCGTAAGCGGCGCGGACAAAACACGTCGGGGCTGCTGGGAGCAAGATACAACTGACGCGAATCTGCGCGGGCGGCTGCTCTGGCAGGTCTGCTGTGTACATGCAGGTTGTAGTCAAAAGGTGCGGGGCGGCGAGGTCATATCGAAGCTGGCAGCGCTATGTGATTGACGTTTTTCAAATCGTGTTGGTATGACTGAGTGGGTGGCATGGTACTTTAAGGTGTGTAATTAATTGTTGTGAAGTAATATTTGAAGATTGTAGTGAGACACATCGTGACGACACTAACATTGTCGGCAGATATCAGCATTTTGAGGATTTACTGACTATGTACTCTAGCTGTAAGAATGGTGCATTTCACTTGATGGCGCTCGGAAACCAGTGCCAAGGACTGTCACTTCTGCAAAAGAAAGTGAGAATACGCTAAAAATCATAGCATTTCGGGCTGATCAGACATAATAGTGATGAGGAAGGGCTAGGAAGGGATCATGGATCAATGGCTGGCATGCGTAACTACCATGTGCAAGTAAGCGGTGCTTGGAAAAAGGTAAATAGAGAGCCATTGTAACTGCCCCTCTCATTCAGGAGATGCTTGGGTGCTTATTATTGGGATGAAAGAGTAGCGCATTGAATCTTGACCACACTAGGTAGTCTTGGAGTATCACGATTGAAAAAAATGAGGGCTATTGGACGCTGCCCGCGCAGCCAGGGAGATCTTGGCGATTATTTGATAAAAGACGAGCATATGAACTTGAGCCACAGGTAGGTAATCTTGAGTTTATAACGGCGCTGATCTTCTGAGGTATTCTGGGACCAAAAAGACCCATTAGACTGGCTACTAACAGCCAGGTAAAATCTTGAAGAATCCGCTTGGACAAGTAAAGACCCAATTAAACTTGGCACACAGCCTCTTAACAGTATCGGCTGTATCCTCGGCGTTGAGAGACGATATAATATAATAGGTGCAATATATACAGCAAATATAGATGTTAAGACGAATAGAAATATAGTGTCCCGAAGTACAGCTTGTAGACGTGTACGCTAGCGAGGTGCGAGAATAATGCGTAAACACAACGACGCTCTCTCTCCGAGTGAGAGACTTAAGCTTCTGTCCGACAGAGCGGCTGAGTGAGTGCAGCGTGGAGATCGCTATTTGCCACATAGTGCTGACAGTACGCATTTGCGGGGCAGTGCCACAGTAAGGGGCATCAGCAGCCGTGCGGGAAGGATGGATATTGAAGGAGGCTGCGAAATCAATAGAGGGGCATAAACAGTTAGTCATTTGATATTATAAGGTGGACTGGGGGGACGGGGGTAGATTAATTTTAATTATTAATGTGTCGCATGACAACTGGTGTAGGGGGGCGTTTAATTACAAGATATGTATGTTTAGGGGCATTTAGATCTAAAATTTTTGGTAACAATTTTCGATTTCATTTTTTTAGCAAGGTCAGTAAGTATGAATATCCCACTGTCAACTTTGATGACGGTCTCAGCTACACTCTTACATCCTTGAATTCTTGACAATTTGGCATATTCAATATTTGCATGGCGTGGTTATTGCAATAGCTTCTGGAAAGGCTAGTCGTTAGGTCGTCAGCACTAGCAGGGTGGCGCTCTCTATAGCCACCCTACTGGCGCCACGCCCCCTGTCTCGCGCTAGCTCTGTTTAGCATGTCAGAGCACGCGGTAATCATATTTGGGGCGGTATATACTGTCTGACTCGCGACTTAACGATGTATAGTTCATACACATTTCCACAGTTACAAGACCAATTAGAGAAGCCGGGAAAGGCGCTGTCTCCAAGAGTGAAATAAGGCGATTTGGTCAGAGGTGAACGTATGCAGTGGCTACATAATACTAAATTTGGTTAACCTTAAACTTTTGATCATGGCATTGATTATATGAACTTTGTTAAGTTTATTTCCCTGACAAGGTGTTGGCTCGCAAGACCACCGCCCAGTTTTATGTAAGATGTAAACGCCGATACAGACTAACTCAAACCAAAAATCATGAACCAGAGTAAACATGTTATGCTGGAAGGTAGAGCAGTGATTAGGCTGGGTGGGGAAACGGTAGGGGCTCTGTTGGCAGAAGGGCCAGGTCAAGTATGGAGTAAGAAAAAGTGAAAGAGAGCAAAATAATATGAGTAGATGCTGTGTGAATGAAAAAGTATGTGATAAAAGTTGCATCGATAAAAAATTTGGGGATGAAAAAAAGACAGAAGAGTTCCCCATCTCTGCAACAGCGCACGCCCAATCCGGCCAGAGCTGCACCGTCAGTTTTGGGGAATATCACTTCTCCCCCTACTCACATGGGGGCTTCGCCCCGGCTCAAACCACGGGAAGTAACCGAGTTGAAAAAAGAAGAAAGGGGGGGGATGGGGAGGAGTAAGGGGGGGTGGGGGGGGGGGAATAGGGGGGGGGGGGGGGGGGGGAAGGGGGAGGAAACTTTGGACGGCTCCTTTATTATTTGATAAAAAAAAAAAAAAAGCAAGATTTTTTTTTTTTGGTGTTGTTTTGGTTATTAACCAGCATGTAGTACAGCCCGCACCTTTAGTGACGATGCCAGGTGGCATCGAGTTGAGGGGCGACGGCGCGGCTTTGATGATTTGATTGGATATTGCATAACGTCCTCATATTTATCAACTTGGCTAATCGAGACGAAGGGAGTGGACGGTATGGGTGACGCGGGGGACAAGGGTCGGACAGGCCTGTGCTGGTCTAGGAACCGAGGCCTATAAGCCTGATGGGGAGGTCAGAGGTTCGCCCCACGTCGTGGTCGTCTACGTCTGTGTCATCATCCGTCGTGATGTCATTGTTCGTTGCGCAGGGAGGGGAGGTAGTCAAAGGAAGGGAAAGTTCCCCGACGAACGACCAGAGCTCGCCTTAGTTAGGACTCTTCGAGCTCTAGGCCATTAGAGCTCTACACGGTCAAGTCCATCTAATGTAGAGATTGTGGGCCTGACTGTTGAAGCCGTATCCAACTTCATAACTGACGATCTATTTTGTTCAAAGGCTAAATCTCCAGAAACAACGGAACAAGTGTTCTATACAAGGCGTGTGAGTCAAGGGCTTCAGTTGCAAAGAAGCTAACAACGACCACAGAAATAGATAGGATACTTGATTGGATATTGGCTAACCGTGCTAATATTTATGCAACTTGGCTTAATCGAGGAGCAAAGGGAGGGGCGTAACGATGACGGCGGGGGGAGCAAGTGGGTTGAGCAGACCTGTTGGGCGGTCGAGAACGCAGCTACAAGTCATATGGTTGAGGGCAAGGGTTCGCCCCACGTGTGGTTCGTCTCGCGTCTGTGTCATCATCCGTCTGGGCGTGTTGTCATTGTCGTTCGTAAGTCGGGGAGGTAGTCAAAGGGAAGGGGAAAGTTCCCGCGACGACGACTCCAGGAGGCTCGCCATTGGTTGTCGAGGGGAAATAACTGCCCCTAATCACGGCCAAACTCACGTAGAAGGTTGGCAGATTTGGAATTTGAGCGGCCGCAGCCACAGCGAAGATCTAGCTCCTGGCGGTGAGTGATTAAATATGCGAGGCATTGTCTGTTCTGTACTCCATCACATACAGTGACCGATGCGCGGCATTCAACCCCCCCCCACACCCCCCCCCCCCCCAACCGCAGCAGTTGACAGTCAGCATTGGATAACTTACGCGAATGGATGTCCAACTGCTGATCCTACTTTCCGCGATCACGGACAGATCGTATGTAGATCAGGAGGCGGAAACTGTATTTCTCTCGTCTTCGAGATGGATAAAACAGTCAAGACGCGGCGGAGAATTCTCAGTTCTCAGAACATATCCATGAGGTCTTGCTTCATTCGTCATAGTAAAACTTGGACCAACAACTTCAGGGGGGGTTCTGGGATTGGATAGAATCCACACGTCTCCAAGTCGGAGGAAGGGGAGCAGAACTGAACTGCATTTTCAGGGAAAACGAATATAATAAGCAATATTGTATCGTCCTAAATTCATTTAGAATTATTTTAGGGCCATTCTAAACGTGGCGTTGAAGATTGGACTTCAACCCCATACCTTGTGCTAGTGGCCTTTACGGTTCCACCCTAAAATATGGTTAGAAGCAGGGGCTAGAACTATGCTGCCGCCTACTGTGACTGGGGAAAACGTTTTGGAGAAGCTTGCGGGAATTGGTCGTTGGTGTAGGCCACCGTGGCGTCGTTTTGAATGCATATGCTGATGGAAATGTTTTTTATTTTAATGACGCAATTCCTAGTATTCAAAGAGAAAGAAGAATTTAGCCAAATGTGACGTGAACTCGCATGAAACCTACCATTTAAATTGCGTTAGTAGTCGAAAGGCTTTTATAAAATGGTTGCGAGCCTCGATGGAGATTTTATGTTTTTGCAAGAAGCTGGCAAGGGATCCGTCCGCGCTGCTACTTGAAGCCGTGCCTCTATCAAATGACTACAGTTGAAATAGGTGAAGCCGAACACTCTTAATATCCAGGTGACGCGTTCAATGCAATAGCAACAGGGGCGTTTATTAATGGGGCGTCATGAGAGCCGCTGGACTTCCAGACAAAAGGCCTTCGATAACTACTGCAAAGATCAAAGTTAGCAGAAGACTGGTCACTGCCCATAACCTCCCAGAAACGCCTTGGGAAGTGTGGGCAGAGACGTGAATATGCTAAAAGTGATATCAGAAAGGAAATAAAAGAGCAGCGGCTAGTACCATTAAGATAAGCACTCACTGTTCCTTAGCATCTGGCTTTAGATCCTTGTCACCAGTGTAGTCTGGTGGCGTTTGGGTGACACGTCGTCCTCACCTGCTTTATTATTATCGCAATGTCCTTATCCATCTCCATATCGTGCTTTTGGTCTGTTATCGTTGGGAGGTCTTACGAGAAGACTGTAGAGGTCTCCGTCGAAGTTAGTTAGTTTAGCTGTTGTTTTAGGGCACTCAACAGTAGTAGTTATCAGGCCTAGGCCGGGTCAATTGTATTGGAATCTTCCAATTTTTCTTTTTGCATAATTGTGGATTACCACCATGTTTTCTTCTTTCCATGGGTGGTATACGTAAGGGGAATGGACGAGGAGGGGTTAATGGGACGGTAGTGAGGATTTGTATCGGGATGGGTAAAACTTAGGTGAGGAAGCGGAGAAGTGCTTGTTGCAGTAGAGGCCGCAAGTATGGAGACGAAATAAAGTGGGAAGAAGAAAATGAAATATGAGTACGGTCTCTGTGAATGAGATAGGTGCGATTATAAGTTAGATCGAGGAGCTCTCTTTGCAACACGCACCTCAACCCTCGCCATGAGCTCGCCGCTTGGTTTTGGGAATACACTACTCCTGGCCATACTGCAGCAGGTCCAAAACCATGGGATAGAGTAGCGAGTTGGACTTTGAGGAGCGCGAGCAGGTAAACCTAGCTGTGGCGAGGTCACTGTCAACTAGCGCTGCGGATTGAGTGCCACAGCTCGTGCTCAGTAGATCCCTTCGCTATGACACCACATTGACTGCTGTCTGTGGACGATTGAAGTCTCTGTGAAGGACTTAGGTCAAATTTCCTAGATCGTACATTTTAGTCAAACATACGTTGTGCTAAACGCAGCAGGGCAAAAATGATATCGCAGACAGCGAGCTGCTATCTGTATCATAATCTGTTCGCACCTAGTATTTTACTAGGACCGTTCTCCAACGACTCTATGAGGAGGCTATTCACAGAATTCTATCAATTTCCTTGTTTTTGTTGACTACACTTGCTTGAAAATCTTTGCGCATTTGTTATTAAAGTGCGTTGGAGCCTCGTCGGAAGCCACTGTTCCAGAAGGATTATGTTATTTAGTTATTAGGGATTTAGAGGGCAGCTAGCAACACTAAGTTATTAGTGGGCCCGTGTTCTCTTTTTGAGTTGATGTGCTATTTTTTAAATTCTATTGATAGCATCTATTGTTATTTCAGATGATTTAAATCTATTGGTTATATTCGGCAGATCATTCAGGATAAAATTCTTTTAAATTAGGTTTTAGTTTAAAATCATTCCTCTCGTCCTATGTTTGGGACTAATTCTACTAAAATATTGTGCTTAACGCGAGATAAAATCTCACCACACTGCCACATGGGGTGGATCTTCGCCTGCTTAAAAGGTATGGCTTGAGTGAGATTTGGTGATGTCGCAATGCAAACGGGTGCAGACAATCCTTCTTCGCGTCGAGGATAGCGCCTTGAAGATTAACCAGGGTGTTACATCGTCTTTTGATTTCACGAAGCTTATTATTTTGCATGATATGCCGTATTCTTTGGGCACGCACCTTTCTTTAAGTTTGCGTTTGAAAATGCTTTATGATCAGCAGTGTTACAACTAATGGCTAATGCAATTTGTTTCTTTGACAGCTTGGTTTCGTATCTGTGTCCGGCCATTTTGTTTCCCAGGGGTTTGTCACCATACTCGAACGCCGGGCAACCATACCGTCTGCATGCAGTGTGTCCCTTAGGGCTCACTGTGATTCAAATGAAGCTGGTATGGACACATACCTGGGCCATCTTGCACAGCATCTGTAATTTTAACGCTTTGAATCGCAACTTATTGCGACATTTGGCAGTGTGTCGACGCTACGCTTATCACAAAGCAAAAATTTTTTAATTTTTCCTCGTCTTTAAAGGTTTGATAAGCTAGCGTGTTGTGGCAGTCGTGTTATCCCAAGGACATATACGGCACGCCTACATGCTGTTTATATATAATATACTTTGGATGTAGTTTGGGGGGGAGGGAAGAAAATTGGAACATTCGGAAAGGTCTTCCTTGGTCGTGTTCATCTCGGCGTATGGTCGTGGGAATTTGATGTGGTCGCACACTATTGCCTACAAAAAAAAAAAATTTGAAAAAAGTTTAAAGGGGAACAAATCAAACATGATTAGAGGTGACATTCAGCTATAAATGACCTCTGGTCATGCCAAATTCACGCTACTAACATAGGATTTAAACATGCATAAGGTGTTGACAAATGACTTTTCACAATGCTGAAACTGAAAGCAAAGCAAACAACTCTTCCCCGTATGCATACTTGTACCATAAACATTGACAAAATCCAAATCTTTCGTAAACTAAAATCTCATCTGACCAGGTCGGCACCTAAAGAATGATTGTAAGGAGCCGCTATCATGTGCCCCTTCTCTAATGCTTTAAGCTGTTTTCATGTCGCGGGCGATATACAATTGTCTCTAATTGGTCGCTGAGGGGTCCGCCGCACTTTCTGATTAGTCTTAGAACGCTTTTGCAGATGGCGCTCGCCTGCATGAAAGGAGGCTTTACGAGTATTATATGATCATTGTGTTGTTGTTTTGTATTTGGTAACTTCTCATTTTAATGCAGTCTTGGCTAATGCGAGACTATAGGTAGGGACTAAGGGATTACGCGGGGGACAAATGGGTGGACAGTCTCCGGGGGGGGTGGCTGGTGCAGGAACTGCAGCGCACAAGCATATGGGAGGGCTTTAGGGGTTCTCCCCACGTCGTGGTCGTCTCCGTCTGTGTCATCATCCGTCCGTGTTGTCTTCGTCGTCGCCGTCGGGGAGGTAGTCAAAGGGAAGGGGTTCCCCAATGGCTTTATTTATTTTTGTTTATCCGGTATAGGCACAATGAAGTAATTTTTTTAAAACATGCTATCAAACTGGACATGACAGAGACAGACTTTAGAAAATTTGCGGTGGTGCGCTTCCTGTCAAGCGCTGAAGTCGAAATTGTGCCATTGAATTGTGCCGAGATCGCACGGTTATTTGCACTTGGCCAAGCAAGGCCTACATTAAAGGTTGCATCAATCTGCATAAATTAATTTAAGAATGCATTGATGCCCAAGATGGATGGGATGTGTACGAAGTACTGGTGCTGGCATACTACTGTAAGTAGAAATTTATTTTGTTATAGAATAGCCTTTTTGTGAATGTAATTTTTGCAATATATACCAATACTTTTCTCTTATAGCCACTTGTAGGTGTGTACTCTATCCCTAGGCTAAGGATGTGTTTTGCTGTTTTCATGTTTTGCAATTTCAAAGTCGGTAATAAATCTTGTGGCCGTATTAGTTTAAAGTTTAAAGTTCTTTGTCTTCACTTTGAATTCTCTTTATATTCCAGCCACGTATATTTTAGCCGCTCAGGGACGTAAGAATGCGGAGGACACTGAGATGGGACGTGGACAAAGAAGGAAAAAGCGGCCCTCCAGATATATTTCTGGGTCCTCTTCTGAGGAAAATGTCAGTACTGATACACCAGTTCTTTCTAATGAACTTGTACGTCACCTTAAAAGCATGCAAAATGATGGTGAAGATGGTTATGGAACATTTTTGTGCTTTTCATCGTTAGGTATGTGTTAAGGGACGTGATGGTTAGGCATTTATTTAAGGACGGGGCAGAGTGTACACTTTCTGTTTCTCTTAAGAGGAGTCACCGAGGCTGCATGACACGGGAAAAGTTCAAGCGCTAGGTTTCAGATGATTGTAGCCAAGTGGTTAATCATGCATATAATGGGCTAAATTTTCCCCAACAATGTTAATGAATTTTCGTTGATATCCACACTCGGTTGAAAAAAATGTCCGAAAAATATGTTGCGAGACAAAAGCCCAGAAAATAAAAACATGGAAAATCAAAAATTGAGTTCCAACGTCCGATTTGGAAATTCCCATTAGGCCTAAACTGTTCAACTAAACACAGCATTTTACAGTTATTATTGACTAGTAGACCAATCCCATTATTTTCTAGATCACTATCTCACTATAGTGGGCCGTGCAAATGACATGTTTTTTGGGTTATGAACCAATACTTAAAATAGTTACATGTTCAGTTCAGTCAACCAAGAGTGAAGGCCTACATGCTTTGGTCCAGCCGAATGAGGTTTTTTATTACAGATTGTATTGTTAATTCTGGAATTTATTTTCCCTTATATCTGCAGATTTAAGAGTGCGCCGGCAAGGCTCTAGTTTGTCTTGAGTAACGTGCAGATAGCGCTGTTTGTCGTCTCGTATCCATGGCAACGCAGACGCTTGTGTGCTGAGTGTGTGTGTGTGCTGTGTGTGAGTGAGGCAATGACGCAGCCGGCCGCCGGCCCGCCACCTTGGGACGACACATTATGCCGAGTCGAGATAATATTGAAAATGATTCGGCAAGCGAGCAAGAGAGTGGAGAACGGACTAGCACTGATTTCCTGACGTTTTATTTGCACTGGGTATTTAGCAGCTATAATAACATTGAGGAATGTTCTATACTTAATGATAATAATGATCAAGAGGCAAGTCAGAATTAGGAATTTAGCAAAATGTTTTGAATATACATCCATAATACACTCAAACACAACTTTTTGCACTGCATGTACAAAAGCTCAAGTGTGAAGAAAATTTCCGTCCTACCCTTGATTGATTTATTTTTACCCAGGATGTGATTGTGAATGGTATAAAATCAATAGTATTATTTAATATTCCAGACATACCAGGTAAAGAAAATATTAATTTCTATTTCAATAACTATAGTAGACCTACAACTAGTATGGTAATGACGTTTCCTTCGGGAATCCTTCATTTCTGTAACTGTAACTAAGGTATACGACGTTTTCGTCATACCCTTGATGTACTACTGCCTGTGTTAAAATATGTAATTGCCGATATAAATGCATATTATTTAGCGGCTTTAGAGAAGGCTTTGCTTTCTTGATTTCTTTGCTCGTTTCGGTTGTTGTAAGAGTATCTTGGCCACAGATGCTGCAACTTGTGCAAGGACGATGTTATGTAGGTGGGTTCTTTGATCTCACCGAGCACGAGCCTCTTTGCAAATTGCGCTTCAATAAGCTCGGGCAATAGCAATCCATATAAAACCTATAAATGCAAATTTCCGTTGCTTTCATGGGCGTCGGAAGGGGGGAACGGCAAACGGGGCTAGCCCCCCCCCCCCCCTCTCCTGGATGTTAGAGAAAATTATAAATTTTGCACCAGAGTAAATGTTTCATTTTAATTTATTCATAACTTATTTTAATAACCCAACACCTATATTAACAACCCAAAATCTGAATAAAAGTGGTGAAAAAAACGCACTGCGGGGCCATTTGAGGTGTTCTATTCGTTCACGGACCCTCCTCACACCAGGATAAATGTATTTGAATTAAAAAATTTCATAACCTATTTTAGCAAAACAAATTTGGTTAAATATTTTTGAAAAAAACACCCTGCGGGGCTATTTGGGAGTATTCTGTCGTCAAAATTCCAGACGAAGATTGAACCGTTTCGTTCAACCAATTTTCTTCTACTTTTTCCAATTTCCTGCAGTATAAATAATTATAATGAGGGAAAGAAAAGTGTCGTACAAATGGGTGGGGGCGTTAGATTCAATGGTTTTAAATTGGTTTCTACTTTCTTTGGCAAAGTAAATAAACTACATCAAATCAGTGTTAGCCTAGTCATCACTACCCATGGATTCGTTCATAAAATATCCAACAGTTTGATACAAACTAGACAGACTATACCTACATTATTGTTCCGATCTTTACACACGGAATAGATTTAGAAGATATACCCTAGTGTCCCTGTGTCCCTAGTCAGTTACTTTTATTGTGGCTGACTAGTCTCGCGACGGGACAAGTTAGCCAGCGTCGTTATAATATATCCATTATCCATAATATAGCTAAAAATCATAAGACTGGGTTTCATCTATAGTTGCTATTTCAATTGTTGAATGCGTGTTATTTTCCCATACAAACATAAAAATCGTTAGCAACAAGGGGCACTCGTTATCGCCAGTCTTGGGCAAGTTCCCCCCCAAAAAAAGGAACTTTGAAAAGTTAAGTTACTTCTGCCTAAAAAGGAGCTAAGACGTTCCTAGTTCCTTTTATAAAAAAAGGAACTGAGACGTTCCTCAAAAGGAACTTAGTTCCTTTCACGTTCCTTATACCATCTACTCGCGAGTAAACGCACTATATACACACGTGCAAGTATACAGAAAACTTACATGCTAATTTTTTTAAACAATTAAAATTAGTTATCAGGACATATAGCGGCGTTTTTCTTTCGAATTATAATGTCCTCTGTTCATGCCGCCGACTTGTGGCAGTGAGATGAGTGCGCCCCCCCCCCCCCCCCCACCTTACCACTCGCAATCTTCCAAAGATTATACTGCGTAAATAATTACCATAACAGTTCTTAAGTTTTTAATCTGCTAGAAGTCAAAAGCTAGGTGATAACTGAAATTAAACACATGGGAATAGAGATACTAAGAGGCTGGCCTTTCCTTATCTTGTTTACTCGCCAGCATTCGGGCTCCAGCCCTCCCCCCCAAGCCAACGCATCGTGACCTTGCAGACTAGACTGTGACAAGATATACACCAGATGCAAGGAACAGTGAGTGTTCCTGCAATCACGACGCATGGGACCTGTTACTGGACAAGTGGACTTATCTTTTATCCCAGGCTTCCGCTTATCTTGCGACGAAAGCTAAGCGCGGGCGATGGTGAGAGATTTTCTCACATGCCCGGACTTTTTTACTTGCCCCGGGCATGGGGGGGGGGGGGTGGGGGCTCCGCCTTTTTCGAAAACACAAAAAGTGACAAGATAATTATTTTTCATACTGAAGTATATGGTATTATTAGGTACTGGAATTGTGGAATTCGACGGGATTACGACGGCGAAAGGAACTTATAAAGGAGCGTTAAATTTGTTCCAAGTTCCCACGAAATTGTAACTTTTCACGTTGCAAGTTAATGATCTAAGAAAAGGAACGCGGTCCCACAAAAGTTCCTGAAAAAGAACGCGTTCCCGGGAACGCGTTCCTGCCCAAGACTGGTTATCGCCATCGTATTTTCTTATAGCGAGGGTCTTCACTGGAAATACCGACAGTGTTGGTTCGAGCGCTAAGCGACAGATCTAATTCCCAGGGTGAAATATTAAAATTAAAACTAGATAAACGCCAAAGTCGTTGTTAAACGAGTGAGTGACCATGTGTTGAGTCGCGGTAACATTCCCTTTCTTCCCCTACATAAGGCATCCCTCACCTATCAATATCATAGGATAGAGTTGCGCATTATAGCATTTTAATTGACTTCCACTTATACCAACTAAACTTCAAAACCCTATTATTTATACCAATATAATAATCAAATTTAAATGCAAATGTTCCCGGGTACTCAACACATGACTCGCTCACTCGTCTAACAACGACTTTGGCTTTTTCTAGTCTAGTTGGCTAAGGCGCCTTCATACCCGAAATGTGGGAGACCTGGGTTCAATCCCCTGATCGAGAAAGATTTTGTAATTTCTGGATTGTGTTTTAAAAATTATTAAGCATGTTTTGAAATGCATATAACGCAGTGTAGTCTATCATCAGTGACAATGCTATGGAAAACTTAGCCAGTACAAAATACGTGTGAATATTGCAAGGTTTACTCAATCTCCGAGCAAAATTTGGGGTACCTTGAGCGTGCAAGATTCGATACACCTTGGGCACTGCATTCCACGGCCAGAAAAATAACAAATAACAAATATTTTTTCAAGAACAAAACCATTGTCGTTAAAATAATTCGTACACATTCCTGGCCTATTTTCAATTTATTATTTCTTGTAGGTTTAAATCGCAATTGATCTTGCTGATTTTGTCATCAGTTCTCAGTAAACTCGTTCGTTAAAGTGGTTCGAATCCCGGTTGGGGCGGACATTTTTAATTTCTGGATTGTAGTAAATAATATCAATTACACCTACGGGAGTGTTTCCCGACTAACCAAATCGAGAAACTCGTACCGGATGTCTGTTTAAAATTTCAGCGCAATCTATTCAGCAATTCGGCTGATTTTCGACGTACACACATGTACAGAATTACGGAAGTGCCGATTTTCTTGAATCCGCTCCGCTCCCTCGTCTAATTACTAGAAATTATTTTCATCATTTGCTCAAGCCGCATCTTCAGGCTTCGGGATAGGTGCCAGGTTCAATGCTTGGCATACCGACAAAGATAGCTCATGCGTAGCGTGAGACCCGATTCGGGAGGTAACGGGTTCGAATCCAGATACCAGCAATCCTAACTGAATGTAAAGTTTGAGTCTTCTAATAATCCCATGAAAATTTGATTAACAATTACTCTCATAAATTTGTTTCTCACCTAAAGAGGGTCACACTGGGTGAACCTGATGTTAACCGTACAACGGGAATCTTTGCGAAAAACGTATTTTTAAGCTTAGAGCATTTGTGTACTCACGCGACTGCCGGGCGTTGTATAATACAATGGAGTTTCAGATAATATGTTTGCAATTAATATTGTCGAAAAAATAGCCTGCTTAGTGATCAGGAGCCTAAAGAGGGACACATTATGGATCTAGTTGGCTTTCTGTTCCAAAAACAGAGAACCTAAGTACCAAGTGAAACAACAAAATCCTAAAATAGGCATAACTGTCAGAAGTCTGGTATTGCAAGGTATCAGATTCAGATTATGTGCTAGGGAAATCTTTTGACATAATATCTTAAATTAATATACCTAAGCTATATGTTTTGCTTTCATGTGTCACTTAGAGTAATCATGCTTAATTAAACAAACTATAATAATATAACGTATTTTTTAACCTGTGTCAACAACAAATAAACACAGCACATACACAATATAAAAAAAAAAAAACACACATACAGTGAACATGATTGAAATAATAAAAACATTGTGTGGACAGCTAGATGTATCGATAACGTGCTTTTTCAACGCTACTGTAACTATAAGTGAACAAGCAACAAACACTCGAGTAAGGACACAAGTTCCAAGGACAGCGATGCTCAGAGCCTACACGGGCAACGTTTGGATGTTCGCCGCGTCACTACCTATAGCTCCGCCTCTCGCGGCCGAGAGCTCTGGCGCTACGCTTGCGACATTTTATCTGCAGGGGCAAGCGGTATAGACTAGCCCGCCGAACACTAAACGCCCTTTATTCTAGAAAGCGTAGTTTTAGAGATAAAAATCTACAAAAAAACTACGATCCATATGAGAAGGTTTTGTAGGAATGTATCATATCCAAATTTGTATATCTAATCTAAAACACTGCATTTATTAAATATGCTTTGGTAAAAAATTAAAATTAAAATTCGAATATGATAGAAACATCAATTGGTTCTTTATTGACATAACGCAAAAAAAATTATCTGATTATGTAAAGAATTGTGGATTTGACAGCCAATAAACGAAAGCTCTGTATCGCCGGAGCCCTCTTAAGAGGACTGGCACATTCCCAGTTGGAGAACAGTTTTTTGGATGGCCGTGTCTACCAATTTACCCTCTTGGATGACTATGGGAAGAACATTTGCATCAATAGCCAATCAATAACAGTGAACAATGTGCTTTCTGGTAATAGGCACTACAGCCACAGGAGGCCTAAAAGCTTACGGCCCCCAGCGTGTAACACTCATAAGTACTTTGTAAAGCAAAGTACACATTTGGCGGGAAGAGACATCGAAAACAACCACATGACCTGTTTTCTCTCTCTCTCTTCCGATGAGTACCTGACGCCGTCCACGTGTTCCCTTCGTTCCCCATCGGAGAACTTCCCCTTCAGGAAATAACGTCATTATGACATAACATCTATATTTAGTGTAAACGTGGCTTGTTGTTATCACAATCAATGGATATAAAAGCCTACCGGTGGACCTGACTGTATGGGCACTCATTCATCCACCCGAGATACACGGATACGGTCGACAATCACATCACGAATTAGGCACAGGAGTTCGCAAGCAGCTTGGCTGACCGTTCTAGAAGTATGTTGTGTGTTTTATTAGTGTTGTACTAATTGTTATTTTGCGCAAGACTTTCTCACTGCACTACTTGGATTCACAAATAAACTATCTGTGTTGTGCTCGAGCTCATCCAGAGTGAGTGTGATATTCAAGTATTTCTTCACTGTGTTTAAATATTTTGAGACATTGTTGCCAAACTATTACTGTTGACAAGTAACTTCTATGCTACTTGTTTGTCAAAGTGGCACTTTGAGATTCCATATATTATTATTGTTGCATGTGATTTACAATACTGTTTCTGCATCTGAATCCAATTCATACTAATTACACTAATCAACTCTAAGACCCATAAGCATACTTTCCACTTTCTCCAAAGTACTTGAAAAAATTGTGGCTGTGCAAATAAACGAACACATTCAACTTAGAAAAGAGCACAGTACAGTAACTGCGTTATTATCCATAGTGGACGATTTGAAAATTAACATAAGTCGAGGTAATGCGAGTTTATTGGCAATGCTGGACTATAGTAAAGCATTTGACACCGGTGACCATGACCTTTTGTTATCAAAGTTCCACAACATGGGATTCTCAAATTCAGCTGAGAAACTTGTTAAGAGCTACCTCATGGACAGAACCTGAAAAGTTAAAGAAGTCATAGAAAACAAAGATGTGGTATCATCGCCATTAGTTGTAAGTTGTGGGGTTCCCCAAGGCTCAATTCTTGGTCCATTGTTTTTTAATATTTTTGTACAAAGTCTGCCGGCAGTTGTAAAGGAAATTAGTACTTATCAATATGCAGACGACATACAAGGCATTATAGAGCTTACAAAGAACAATATTGGCACAGCTTGTGCTCATTTTAAAGAAGACCTTGACTCGATGGCTGAGTTGGCAAATATAAATGGACTTAACTTTAACCCTATTAAATCTACAATTATCATGGTGAGAAACAAATATAATGCACACTTAATCAATGAAATCCCGCTTATAACAATGAATGATAAACCAATCCGTATCTGAGTTTGGAAAAAATCTAGGAATTATCTTTGACAGTGAACTGACATTCGATCAACATATCACAGCGCAGTGTGCTAAGGCGTATGGAATTTTACGATCATTGTATTATATGTTCTAATCAGTGTTAACAGAAAATATGAAGGTAAAGTTAGTCAGTGCTCTCATTTTCCCATTATTTGACTATGGAGATGTGGTGTATGTAGGTATTAAATATCTTATTTCAGAAAAAATTCAAAGAGCACAAAATGCAGCTATGCGTTATGCTTGTAACATAAGAAAATATGATCACATTAGCCCGGTATTTAAGAAACATAACGTGCTAAAAATGAAACAACGTCAATTTCTGCATTCTCTCTGCACGTGCAGAAGTTTATTTCCTGCCCTTAATATCCTTACTCTTGCTTGCTCCCTTATTCATCAAGCAGCCATATTCGTCAACAATAATCCATCTCTCTTCCCCCAAAACTCTTCCATTCACTCCTACTCAACTCGTTCATCAGCCAAAATCCATGTTCCTTCTCACAATACGTCCCTATATTCCAAAAGTCCTCACTATCTTTCCCTTAGTATTTATAACAAAATTCCAACTTATATAAAAATGTTATCTTCACCAATATCTTTCAAAACCAAGCTCAATGAATTCTTATTATCAAAATCTTATTACTCCATTAATGAATTCTTTGATGACTAATTATAACATTGTTTATCTTAACTTCAGATATAGTATATTATTCTATTATTGAAATGTTTTCCATTAATTTCATATTTCATCATTATGTTTGTATATCATCATTTGTATCACTAATTTTATGTATCATATTCATTGCCTATATTTGTACAATGTATAAATAAAAAAAGGTGTATTAAATATTAAATATTAATAATATTATTAAATATTTAACAAATCATTGTTACATTTCTATACAAATATCCAGCCTACTCCGAACCACAAACAAACAACTATTTCTCCTAATCTCCGGCATGGTTTACAGTAAATTAAACTGCAAACTATTCTATTATCAGAATCAAATCTCCATTTTACTCCACCGTCAATGTGCAACTCGATGAGGCCAATATTAGGCCTACTGTTAATCCAGCAGCTTTAAGAAATTCCTTGGACTGGGCTACTCTATATATTAATTAAGTGGCTTTGTTACCTGAACCTATCATATGTAAGTATTTATCTACAAGCAGTTGTCACTTGTCATTCCTTTTAGGATTGGCCATCAATTGAGGCCTACATTAAAATAAATCAAGATACCAAATTTGGTCAAGGCCGATCAACGATAATCAATAAACCCTAAATTTAGTTGCTGTTGCTATTACAGCAACATGCTTCTCTCTCAAGCTTTTGTTGAAATACTATCCAAAGATCTACCGTATTCTCGGGACATGATTGAGTCTGGTCATGACGTGTTTTAACGTCGAGGTACACTAACCAAACCGGTGCTGAATTTTGTCCCGAGAATCCGTTTTCCTAGAATAATAATAATGCTGGTCAATCCTAATTTGGGTGGAATTGTTATAATATTTTGTTTTAAATGTGGCTGGACTCCTTAGTATGTTGCCTCGCAATACAACACCTTATGGGACTGTTGTATTACTGTAAGCATGGCCGGGCACACGAGTCCCTGCCGTATAGAAACCAGCCATCATCCAAGTCTAATTATTGGAAAGGTGAGTTATTTACTTAGAAGAATATAGTTACTGGTAAAATGGATATCTCCAAATGCCTAAATTATACTTACTCAGTTCCTAGATTAGTTTTTCAACAAAATTGCTAGGTACTGTCAACAAAACCAAGGGGAGAAAATTAATGTACCCTATGACCACCGTTGTTTTCGTAGTTCGTGTCCTGGGTTAAATTTTTCATTTATTATCCATAATGAATTGCGGTAGTAAAGATGTAACTATTGCAGCCAATCAGTGTTCAGGACGAGTCGAAGTCCTCAATACATTGCAGGAACTGTATGATACTGGCAATGAAAATGGGGAGACTAACAACAAGTGAGTTGGGCGACCACTCACGATACAAGATATCAACGTTGACAAACAATGTACACCAGCAGAAACACAACAACTGTTAGCACTGTTGAATGAGTACAGGCATTGCTTTGCCCTGTCAATGCAAGAGTTGGGTGTACGAATCTACTCGAGATGGATATTGTACTAAGTAAAGGAGCAAACCAGTGTATTGCAAACCTACAAGACATCTGCATCTGAGAGAAAGCCTATAGGAAAAATAGTTTAAAGGGGTATTCAACCGCTAAACTCAAAAAATATATTTCATTCAGGCTAGCTAGTTATGAATTTAGAAATTAACAGAAAAATTATTGGGTCCACCATTGACCCACAAAAAATTTCAAACTTGGTATTTTTCGAGCTAGGTCCCATCTGCACAATTCTTCCATAAGAAATAACATGGGGACGATCTATATGCCCGTGACCTTGGAGGATTTTGATCCAAAAAATATTGGCCATTATTGACGTGCTCTACAGCCAAGGCCTGATGTAGATGACTGCTCTGTATCACAGATCCGTGTTGTTAGCGTTCTCATTTAAGTGATTAAAACACACAAAAACAACAACTTTATTGCCGTTTATGATAATTTGTTATTGTGTTATTGTTATTGTTTCAGACGTAGATCAGCTGTCGGAGAAGAATGAGATCGAAGTTACGATCAAATACGTGATCAAGGGGCCAGACGGTAAGGAGGTGGCCACAAGTAATGGCATTTTGTGCTACGTGAGTTTTGTCGATGTTAAGTGTTTATCAAAACAATTTCATTAGGCTACACATAACACACACAAATACGGCATAAACGCATACCCAGGCAAAAAGATACTGAATGCTATTGCAAGCAACATAACAGTGACATATCCGGCTAGAGCAGCGCATCACATACTTAAACCGGCTAAAAATGCTGGGAAAAAACTGCTATCTGATATCTTCAACTTGGAGGAAACTAATGACCTCCAAGTTAAACAAAAAAAAATCAAAGGACAATATGGCTGCCAAAATTGGCAACCAGAAAGCTTGCCTCCAGGAGAGACTGGGGCATTGAGGCATCACTGGAGGCCATGAGGCTCGATATGTCAGAAGAACACAGTCTTCAAGCCTAAACGGGGACAAAATCAAGCAAAACATGCGCCTTACCTGCATGGCGCAGAGAATTGACATCAATAACCACATGACTATACAGGATTTTCAAACTCGATAGCCATTCCTGCTTCAGGTGAGAGTAATAATTGATTGCCTTCTGCCACCCTGTTTCTCCTCTCCAACTCTTTCTACATTTAAATTTCATCACCATATCCCCAGCTCTCTCTCCTTATGAGAGGTGGTTGAGATAGACATAGTCAGTGTTATAGAGTGCACTCTTACACTTCATGTAGGGGCAAAGAACTGGTTTGCAACCAGGACGCGGCCACCAAGCGACATGGCAGACGCCCTAAAACACCACCTGAGAATTGCTGCAAGGAACATCTGCAGCAAGTCCTCTAGGCTCCCGGCTACCACGGCAGGGGTGTTCCCCATTACGACGCCAAGAATCTTGGCGCCCTCGCTCGACCAAGCGAAATCGAGTGGCGTGTCCTGACGGCCAACCCAGCTGCCTGCCCACAGGCCCGTGGACTTTACGGCATTAAGCTGGGCCCCAGACTGTGTGGAGTAAATGCTGTACGCATCCCGGAGGCGGTCGAAGTCCTAGTCTTCTGCGATGAAGGCTGTGAAATCATCTGCATAGCCGGAACCGACCAGCCTTCTTCCCGGTTGGCCCGGAAGACGGAAGCCAACCAGTCTCGACCTGCAGAGTCAGAGAAACGGCTCGGTGGCCAGAGAGAAAAGTGAGACAGCCCTGTCGTATGCCACGACCAAAAGCAAAGGGTGCCGTTAGGCTACACCCCACCCGCACATGGCACCAGCGTAGAGCGTTCGCAGGGTACTCAGGAACGACTCTCCAAACCCGAAGGCACGAAGAAGGTGGAATTGTGTTTGTGTGTATTTTATTTACTTATTTATAAATGGGCCGATAGGGGAGAGATAACGTATTCCAAAAGGATAAGTTTTCTCAATAACGATAAACGAAAGAACATAAAGGTGACGGACATCAAAATGACTTAAAATATATAATGAGAAACAAAAGATTGGTTGGTTGGATATTGCTTTACGTCTCATATTTATGCAACTTGGCTAATCAAGACGAAGGGAGGGACGTAAGGGATGACGTGGGGGGACAAGGGGTGGACAGGCCTGTGCTGGTCAGAACCAGCCACAAGCATATGTGGAGGGCAGGGGTTCCCCCACGTCGTGGTCGTCTCCGTCTGTGTCATCATCCGTCCGTGTTGTCTTTGTCGTCGCCGTCGGGGAGGTAGTCAAAGGGAAGGGGTTCCCCGACGACGACCCAGAGCTCGCCATTAGTTTCAGGGAGTAAAACTCCCCTATTCACGGGCCAAACCGCGAGAAGGTGTTGAGTTGGAATTTGAAGGCCCTAAGTTTTTAAATCACGCTTATTAGCCATTCGTCAAAGCAGGTGTTAAACATGTTTGTCTACGCTAGAGCGACTTAATTTTGTGATCCCTAGAGGGAAATATGTATGGGATTGTGATGGCACTAGGCAAAGTACAATTTTCATTTCATGGGCAATGTTTTAAAATAATTTTCAATACAAATAACTCTACATATTAGTGGTATTATTAATTTATTATGTAATACTATGCTAAGAATAAATGCTAGGCCTAATACAGTACAACCTTGCTATAACTAGTGTTATCAGGATATGTAGTGAGACTCATCGTGACGACACTATATTGCCGCAAATATTACATTTTCAGGGATTTTACTTTTATTCTGGATCAACTGTTACATGGTGCACTTCACTTCAATAGCAATACTTGTGGCCTTGCAAAAGAAGCTATATCTATTTCTTCTATTAAGATTTCATGACATGAGATAGACCCGTACTGGACAGATCCAGACACAGGCTACTCGAGATACGATACACCACGGCACAGAGACCGAGCACCCACATTGCACGTTGACGCAACAGGGAAACAAATCATGGAAAGTAACCTACTGCCCTATTGACAGCCAAACAGCATAAAACAACAAAGACGGAAACAAAGTTGGGACTTATACCTAATCCTACAAAGCTATTCAAACAATTATATAAATTAAATGGACAACTAAAAAAAAAAGCACAGAAACCGGTCAACCTTGTTGTCTGTCAAGGGTCTTATCTCGCACTGAACAGAATCTAACACTGACCAAACAAAGTGTAACTTACAACCTGTGTGGACAGAATGACGGAGCACACCACTGAGATAACGAACGCTTTACTGAGTAGCAAGACAGAGTAACCTATACCTTGAAGAAAACCTATCAGTCTGGACGGAACAGACATTAAACTGAACACATGCAGCAGAAACAAGCCAACGCCATGTACTGTGGAGGCCGAACAAGAACACAACTGAGAGCATCGACAAAACACGTCCGCCTGCGTCAAGAACAAGAGACGGACTGCGAGGCGAGGGGTCCGAGGCTCTCAGCTGTGAGTCTGTGTGCGTGCAGGAGATAGTCAAAAGGTGCGGGGCGGCGAGGTCATATCGATACTGCATGTGAAGTGCGTGTGCGTAGGAGATTTTCAAAATCATTTTGATGAAAGTAGCAAATGAGCTCAGAGAGGTGATATTAATTGGTTGTTGATTGATTGATTGGATATTGCTTTACGTCTCATATTTATGCAACTTGGCTAATCGAGACGAAGGGAGGGACGTATGGGATGACGCGGGGGGACAAGGGGTGGACAGGCCTGTGCTGGTCAGAACCAGCCACAAGCATATGGGGAGGGCAGGGGTTCCCCCACGTCGTGGTCGTCTCCGTCTGTGTCATCATCCGTCCGTGTTGTCATTGTCAATTGGTTGTTGGTGACACTTCTATGTGTAGCGAGGTTCATCGTGACGATACTATATTGTCTCAGAGATTGGATTGCCTTACCCAATGAGAGGTCATATCGAAGCTGCACGCCAAGTGCATTAACGTTTTTCAAATCGTGTTGATGACAGTGGCACGTGTGCTTTTAAGTGTGTTTGTGAATTAATTGTTTGTGAGTAATATATCAGGATATGTAGTGAGACTCATCGTGACGACATTATATTGTCGCAAATATTACATTTTCAGGGATTTTACTTTTATTCTGGATCAACTGTTACATGGTGCACTTCACTTCAATAACAATCTTGTGGCCTTGCAAAAGAAGCTATATCTATTTCTCCCATTGCACGCTTGCTCTTCTTTTCCTTTCCTGTTTTTTTTTTTAAACTTCCTAGTGTACCGCCCGCTATTCAACTTTTAAAACATAGAAGGTGCTCAAGGTGTTCTCTTGTTTTAATAAAAGTTATATTATGCCATTTGAGTGCCCGATTGCTGTCCAAAGGGCAGCCATGTGCACGGCGGTGAAAGAGTATCGGTTTGGTAGACAACTGGCCGTATAATGCAAGGGGAAAAACGCAGATAACGTAACGGTACGATTGATTGATTGGTTGGATATTGCTTTACGTCTCATATTTATGCAACTTGGCTAATCGAGACGAAGGGAGGGACGTAAGGGATGACGCGGGGGGACAAGGGGTGGACAGGCCTGTGCTGGTCAGAACCAGCCACAAGCATATGGGGAGGGCAAGGGTTCCCCCACGTCGTGGTCGTCTCCGTTTCATCACCCGTCCGTGTGGTCATTGTCGTCGCCGTCGGGGAGGTAGTCAAAGGGAAGGGGAAAGTCCCCGACGACGACCCAGAGCTCGCCATTAGTTTGAGGGAGAAAAACTCCCCTAATCACGGGCCAAACCACGAGAAGGTTGCGAGTTGGAAACTGTTAGATACATATAACTCTGACGACATATTATTCTTGTTTGCAACACGAAAGACACACAATGATGGAAAATGCAGCTGCAGGCAACGCCAGGGTACCGGGCAATTAGGTTAATTTAATTAGTAAAACAGAATCCAGCATCATTATTGTGTGGCACGGCTCTTATCTCGCACTGACAAGAAGCAAACACCGACCAAACATAAACTGCACAACCTGTGCGGACGGAATAGACGGAGAACAACACTGAGATTACAAATGCTTTACTGAGTAGTAACAAAACATTCCAGTCTCAACAGAACAGACATACTCTTAAAGAAAACAGACTTGTAACTGAACACATTCAAAAGAAACGAACACATTCAAAAGAAACAGTAGCCAAAGCTTGTGCTGTGGAGGCCGAACAGCTGAATTAAGAACGGAAAAAACATAGCACATAAACCGTGTCAAGTCTCAAATGTGTCAAATGTGTTGGGCATGTCGTTTACATAAAGTAAGAAGAATAGGACCGTTCCTTGGGGCACACCACAGACAAGGCTTAAGGGGTCGGAGTGGAATTTAGAAATTGTATCATTTTCATCGATATTATCAAGTTCTACTACCTGGAAACGGTCTACCTAGCTACCATTAGTCTATATTGTCATGTTAAAGGGTTAGGACCCTAACACACGTGTCTACTCAACCGGGAAGATGTCACAATCATGCATGACGTCAATTACTCGATTGCACCAGGAAGTTGCCTAGTTCCTGTATCAGCGTTTACTAGGGCTATTTCTCAATAAACACAGGCATAGATTGTACCAAGCATTGACCTGCGTTCTGTCGTCGTCAGTTATTTCACCATGGAAATTTAAAGCGGAAACCCGATTTTTGGACTTTGATGGGGCGTCCCTGGGTGCACGGGCTTCAAATGGCCGGTGGGGATATAGGGCCCCAAGAACGTTCGCTGATTGGCCGAGAGGGGAACCACGGGGGTTTGGGTGAAAACAGGGGAGGACCGACTGGACAGCGACCAGGGACGGACGGGGAGGGGAAACTAGCGAAAAAAAATGAGGAAGGCTCCGATGTGGGGCGTGCTGGGGGCCATCGTAAGTGTACGAAAAAACCCACATGGAATACCCAAACCCAAGAGGCGAAACAGAGAAAAAGGGAAAACCCCGGGAAATCACCATTATTTAGTTATTTTTATTGGGGTTTTAAGGGTCCCCCCAACACTAAGGGTTTTCAGTCCCCGTTTTCCCTTCTTTTTATAATGCCATGTTATTTTTAAAATCTTATTGACAGCTGTGTTGATTTCGGTAAAAAAAAATTGGTTATTTTTTCTCAGTTTCCCATCAAAAAAATTTTTTTTTTTTTTTTTTTAAAGTTAGGGGGCCAGCCCCGGAAGGGGGGAAACGAAAAACAGGGGCCAGCCCCGGGAAGACTGGGACAAAGATGATATCCTAACTCAACAATCACTGATCCCACCCCTAGCGAGCACACATCGGGCTTCTAGGTTTAAAAACCCCCGGGCCTGGGCCTCGCGTCCCAACCCTCCTTTTCGGGGGCCCTTTTACCCCTGCCTGCTTGGGCCCCCTACGGCGGGAAATTTAAATTACACAACAGTTACTAATGTTTTTTGTAATTTTTATGAATAAATTAAATATAATTTTTTTTTACCCAAAAAAATGTAATCAAATTAAACTTATATTAACTGTATGATATGGGTTTCCCCAAAAAAGGGGGCATTACTCTCTGATAAAGGTCTAGGAAAAACAAATTACAAATAAAAAACTTGTAAAAAATGCTGATCGACGAAAACGCGATAAAATCATTTAAAATGGAGCACGAGAGAAAAGAGCTTTACGTTGGCGCTGACGGGTCATTTGGGTTTTCCAGCTAAAACCACTGCCGCAGAAACTAAAAAAAAAATTTGGGTTTCAATAATTCGAAACCTTTTTTTCGGCAAACAGGATTCGGTTCGGCTGTTTCAGCCCCCCGGGTTTTATAAAATTTGGCACTTAATCTTTAAAAATTTTTAAAAATTTTATAAAATTTTTAATATCATTTTTTTTTTTGCCATGTTTTAAAATTCGCGGTCCGAGAGCGGTGTGGGCAGGGGCTTTTGAAATGCAAACCAACAAATTTGGGCCCAAAACCCCGGGGGGGTTTTTATCTTTAGATAAAGCGCGAATAAAAATGTATCTCGCCAAAAACCCGAATTATTTTTTGGGTTCCCTAGAAAATTTCCCCAAAAAACTCAAAAAGGGCAGGGGGGCCTTTTGGTTTAAAAAACCCTCGTAAACGCTCACCGAAAGGCGTCCTAAACTTATGCGCCCGCATCGCCGCCCATTGTCTAAAAAAGAAGATAAAAGAATTTTCCCCCCTTTTTTTACTGTGGGAACCCAAACAGATCAAATTTTGATTTTGTTTGGATATTGCTTAACGTCTCATATTTTCCCAACCCTTAGCAAAATCGAGAAAAAGGGAGGGACGAAAGGTTTACGGGGGGGACAAGGGGGGAAGGGCCCTGTGCGGGTTCAGAACCAGCCAAAAAGCGTATGGGGAGGGAAAGGGTTTTCCCCGTCGTGGTCGTCCCCCCGTCTGTGTCATCATCCGCCCCCGTTTTGGGAAGGGTCGTCGCCTCGGGAAATTTATTAAAAGGGGAGGGGAAAGTTCCCCGCGACGACCCAAGCAAACCCCTTAGTACAGGGAAAAAACCCCCCTAATCAGGGGCCAAACCACGAGAAGGTTCCGATTTGGGAATTTGATGGCCCCCGATTTTTAAAAGGGGATGTAAATCTGCTTTGTAGGATGGGTTTTTGGGGTTCCTTTTAAACGCCACATAATTGGGCATAAAGTTTTCCCTTCTAGGGGTTGGGGGATGGTTCCCCTGTTTTGCAAATATAGGCTATTATCAGGGCGGGGTTCGGGGGGCGCCGGGTTGACAATCGAAATAAAGTGTGGGGGTACTGTATCAAGTGATGGAACTTTTGAAATTTTTAAATATGCTTTTACTTTTTTTTTTAAATCATTGCCCCCCTTTTCCTTTTTCTTTTTTTCCACTTTTATTTTTTTTTTTACTTTTGGGTAAAAAATAGTCAAATACATACCAAATTTAAAAACCCGCCCACTATTTTTTTTTAAACTTTTTTGCCCAACATGAACGAAAAGCTAAACGGGGTTTCATAACTAAAAATTTTAAATCAAAAGAAGAAAAAAAGGATTTCCTTTTTTCTCTCTTAAAATTCCTTTTCCTTTGTGTAGTTTTGACCATTTTAGGTAGGCTGGGAAATGTTTTAGCATCATGGGCAAAAACTGAAAGTGTTTTGAAACAATTCTGTTTAGAAACCCATGATAAAAAGGGAAAAGAAAAAAACATACTAGGTAATACTGTAATTTGAACAACTTTTTTCCCATGTTCTGGGTTTAAAATCCATCATTGGAATTTTTTTAAAAATGCCCAGTTTGGTGAAGGACCATTTGAGGGCTAGGGGGCCTGGGCAGAGGCCAAAGAATGGGCAAAAAAACACAGTTGAATGGGGAACAGTGATGCTAAATCCCGACCCTTATCACCCGATTGATACAATTATTTTTTTAAATTCTTAACAAAACAGCCAGCCCAAAGAAAATGAATCGTAGACCTCGTTGAAAACCCGCCCGGGCCCTAAGTCAGCCCCATCCCGATAGGGGTCACCTCACCACATTCTTCTGTACCCACGCAAAAGGGAAAGGGGTTTTAGCTCTAGGCGGAGGCCTATTTTCAAGCAGAAATTTTTGACCCGAGATTTTTTTTTTCCCAAAAAAAAAAAAGAAGCAGTGTCTAAAAATGGTTCATTACAGAATGTCTGAAGCCGAAAAAGGTATACTACCAAAAAATTACTGTCCGGGGCCAAAGGCCAAAACCTAGCTTTAGGATAAGTATATTGCCCCAATTTCTACATCATAGAAAAAACCCCCCCTTCAGTGTGGGCCCTTTAGGCCTACAGCCCTTTTATCTTGTGTTTAACCTAATGCCAGGTGCCCTGTAAGCATATTTTTGGGTTTAACCATTTCCCTTTAGGGAAAATTTCCTTCATGGTTAGGCCTACCATACCTTGGGGGGATGAATCCGGTTTTGAATTCTTTTTAGCTTTTTTACGAAAAGCGAGTGAAAGGGGCCTAGGGTTATTTTAATGCAAAAAGGGGGCGACAGGGGCTGTTTTTTTAAAAATTTTACCCCAAATTTGGGTGCCCTTACACTTTTCCAACCCTGATGCTTTTTTGAAAAAATGCCTTTTTTAAAAGGTGGGTCTAATTACAATCTACTTGGGCTTAGCCTTTTTTTGCCCAAACTTATGACAGGGAGTAGTTTAAAACCCATTTAGGCCTTGCTACCTACCTTCCTGTACAAAATTTTTAACTTTCCCATGCCTGTATTTTTTTTTTTTAAAGAAAAAAACTGATCGACGTTTTCCAAAGCGGTGTATCCGGGGAAATCTCCACTTCAGTTTTTAGAAAATAAATTTTTGGGGGATCGTTCTTCAAAAAAGATTCGAGCACGTAAAAATATGTTATCCCCGCCATCATTTTTTTGGGAAAAAAAGGATACTTGGAAAAAAAATATGAAACAATTCAATCTAAAGTAAATCCCACGGGTGGCAAGGGCCTGCACCCTTGGCTTAATGGGGTATGGATGGAAAAAATATTCGAAGGCCATTGAAAGTTACGAAAATCACAACCCCCAGAAACCACTTTTTTTATAACCCGTGCCACCAGGATCAACTCCCCTATGTTGCGAAAAAATTTTTAAAGGTTTTTTGGGAAATTGGGGGCCCATATAAACAGATAATGCGGCAAACATAAAAGCTGCTTTGGAAAATTTTGAAAAAAAATTTTGCCCAAAATTTGGAGGCTTATGGGTGCGAAAGCCCAGGGTTTTGGGAACCTTCGGGCACACACCTTTTTCAAACGGGCCTCCATCAACCATTTTTAAATTAGGGGGAAAGGTTATTGTGAAAAAAGAAAATTTCATCGCACAAGTAAATGGGGTTTTCAAAAGTAAAAAAAACGGGGAAAAAAACCAACCCTAAAACTGCCGTCAAAACACGGGGGGGATGGGCATATACTATTTTTTTAAAGTATTTTAAACAAAAAAAAACCCGCTTTTTGCGTTCCCTTGCCATTGACGACGAAGAAAAAAAGGTTCTTTTGGGGGTGGGCTAAACGGGAAATTTATTGGGGCGAAAAATTTTTTGGGCTAAAATTGGGCCCCCATTTCTATGACAAATTAAGAAATTTTGGGAATTGGTTTTTACAATAAATTTAAAGGGAGATTTTCCCACATAATAGAAGGGCAATTATATCCAAAGCCTTCTAGAAGTAAAATCGTCCCAACATTTTTGGGGGAAAAAAGAAGCTGCCACATGGTTTTTTTACCCTTAAAAGGCAATACTTTTTTAAATCTACCATCAAGGGTGGAAAAGGTTCTATTTTTGTAGAATCCCAAAAGGGCCCCAAAAAAACCCAAATCTGGTATCATTTATTAAAATATTAAATTGCTCATAAAATAAACCATGCAAAAAATTTAAATTAAAAAAATCACATACGAAAATAGGGGTTTTAAGTTTATTTTTGGGGGTTTTTAAGGGCACACAACACTAGGTTTTTTTAGTGCCCAAATTCCTTATTCTTATTCTTATTCTGAAAAATATAACATATTGTAATAGATATCCATTTAAAAAGGGGTTGTAAACTATTTTGGCCTACTGTTTTCTAGGGCGTTAGTGCCATTTTTTATCTAATTTTTTTGTTGCGCTTTTTTTTTTGTACTAAAATTTTTTTCCATCAATAATTTTTGGGAAAAGAGGGGGAAATAGAAATATTTTAAACCAAAATCTGCCCCTTATGTCTTGTAAACCGCTTCCCAAATCGGGCCCAGTTTCAACATACCAACCCGGGGTTTTTTTAATTTTTTTCTGAGAAAATGCGCGCCTAATTTCTGTCGCGTTTTCCCCTGGGGGTGTGGCCAGCATAAAAAATGCAAAAAAAAACCGTACAATTTCTTCCATAAAATTTTTGTTGGGGGCTTTATTTATTTACTTTTTTTCTCACCTATCAATACCCAAACCTAAAAATAAGGTCAAAGTTTAAAAACACAAAAAGTTTTTTTTTCCAATTACCCACATTACCCCTACATGGGCTTTGGCCCAGTTTTGTCAATACAAGGGGAAAAAAAAAACTTGCACCTTGTTTATAATTTATATAAATGTAAGGCTTAAATGGGATGTCCTCGTCCAAACCTTTTCGGCCCAAAAACCCGTTTCTGGGGTACATTTCTAGATTTTTGGGAGTTTTTTCTGTATTTAATAAATTGGGAAAATAAATGTCCTTTGCATATAAAATAGCATCTGGGACCTCCCAAGTACTAAAAAGCTGTTTTTTAAAAATTTTTTTATAGCTCTTGACTTAGATAATCATACTGTATTTGGGGCTTTCAAATTGCCCTTTTAAATTCATTTTAAAAAGGCCCATTAATCCCAAACAAAATTCCCGGCCGACGACATGGGGGAGAAAATCTCAAGGGAAACGCAGATCCGGAAAAGGGTCAACGAAAGCAAACATTTTTGAAAAACCGCCCCCCCCACCACATCCACCCTACCCTTACAATCCGCCCCCAACTTTCCCAAGGGATCCCCCCGTCCTAAATTTAAATTTTTCCCAAAAATTTTCCCCAACCACCCCCGCCCCTTCCAGCAGTAAATAAACGATCCTCCAGTGTCCTCCCCCCCCCAAAAAAAAAAAATTGTAGCCGGGCCCCCAACCAACTCCAAATCCCCCCCACCCTCTGCATGCAAAAACTGTCTGGAAACTTCGGGTGATCAATGCTTTTAAACAAGTTAACTTTTAAAAGAAATGATTTTATCCCCCCAACCCCCCCAGATTTAAACTTTAGTATTTTTTTTTCATTTTCCCAGCCTTTAGCATAAAAACTTTTTGGTCTTTGGGACAAAACTAAAGCGAAAAGTGCTGCATAAACATTTTTACTGCTGGGCAAATTTGCCCTGGGCCCAGGACCGGCCACCCAGCAAAACAATAATTCCCCCAACCCCCTTTTGGAGAAACCTAAAGGTTTTTAAATGAAAATGACATCAAGAACCCCTTTGGGAAACTAAATGAGATAAAAAAAGAAAAAGGGGAGATAAAATAAAAGGTAAGGAAAGTTCTTCTTTTATAGGGGGTTTTTTTTAAAATTTTTCTATGCCCTTGGGTTTTGCCAACCCTCCCTAATTTATAATCCCTTTTGGCCCCCCCCCGGGGGTTTTAACAAAAATTAAATTTTCAGTTGCCCATATGGAGGGGGTCGAAATTTTTCCCAAAACACGGCAATTTTCTATAGGTTTTCAGGGGAAAAGGAGAAATATTGACTCACCGGGAACAAAACTACATTTCGCCCCCAAAACTAGTGCGGGGCCGCAATAAAGGGTTTTACTGCAATCATGCTTTTGGGGACTTTAATTTAGATATTTCTTGGATTTTAAAACGGCCCTCCAAATTCCCCAAACAACAAAATGCTTCCCGGATTCCATTACCATTTTTAACGCCCCTTTTCCTTTTTTTTTCTCAATTTAAACAGAGCCTACCAGTCACTCCTCAAAGTGGGCCCTACTCGACCTAATGCTGTGCCGACCCTAATCTTTCGTCAATTTCAGTTTTTCCCTGGTGTAAGAAATCCCCCAAGCCAAATTAACTGTTCCCCATCGGGAAAACCAATAAAAACCAAAATTTTCAAAAATTTGTTTTTGATTTTTTCTAAAGAGACGGGCCCGGTCTCAAAAACCCGGTTAAAAAATAAGTTGCCCCTTTAAAAACCCACAAAAATGACATGGAGCAGGCCTGGCGACGTGGATTGAAGTGTTTTGGGTTTTGTGTTCCCAATTCAATCCCCAGGGAAAAGCGATTTCCGGTGGATAACAAGCAAAAAGAAAACCTTTAAAGAAGAGAGCCAAGATATCAAACATTTAAAAAGCATCTCCCCGTGAAGATTTAAAATTTGTGAAATACAATAAAGTTAGAAAAAAAAGTCGAGCGTGCTTTAAACAACCAAAAAATTTCCATGTGGAACTGAGTACGTCAAAGGAAACACAAAAACTGCTGGAATATATACACAGCAAAAGGGGAAGGGCCGGGGGGGCCCCCGGATTTTTGTGAACGAGGGAAAAAATTTCCCTAAGCAAACCCCAATGAGTTTGTAGAATATTTCAGTCCTAAGTTAAAGGCAAATTTTTTTTGGACCAAACCCTTTCCCCCCAAAATTTTTGGCGGTCAATGCTCCATCCCCCTGTCAGCCCCTCTCCAACGCGTTTTTAAAGAGCGTTTTGTTTTGACACATCTACTAGGGTGGCGAGGGGGGGGCGCCCGGGCCCGATAAAATTCCTGCAGGTTTCTACACAAAATGGGGCTGTTGCCATCGGCCCCCCTTTGGGGGAAAGTTTTTTTAACGTCTCTTGGGCCTGGGGCTGAAATACCTCTCGTTTGGGAAAACGCAAATATTTTTTCCCGTATTAAAAATCATTTTTAAAGGGAAAAATTTTAAAAAAACACAGACCCGGGGGCCTCTGACTTCAGTTTTTTGTAAAAAACCCTTAAAAAAATCTTTCTTATTCGAATCAAAGAACATTTTCAAACTAACGGCCTGTAAAAAAAAACCAGCATGGCTTTCCCCCTAAGAGATCATGTAACACTTGCTTTTCCCAACTTATAGAGGACTGGAAATGCATACTAGAAAAATTTTTCCCCCCCCCCCCCCCGGGGTAAACCCCTTTAACTTTTCCACCCCGGGAAAAAGTATACAGGGTTTGGAAACTACACTTAAAAAATTGTTTTTATCGGGGAGGCCAAATAATCTTAGCTTTTAAAAGGGCGCCCAAAAATACAAATACTAATATAGAAACGTGAAAACATAAAAAAAAAAACACAATTTTGGAAAACAAAAAAAAACAAATTACGAGGGGGAAATCAAACCCGAAACGTACTACTCCCATAAATATAATTTTTTAAAATAAGAGATTTTTTTCGGTTTTAAAAACATTTTGCCCCTTTTTATAGTGCAAAAAAACGTTTAACCGCCAAAACATACCATTCTATATAGCGCGGGATGGGGATGCATAATGTTTCCCCAAATTGGTTCCTGAAATTCTTTTGGATTGAATATTGCTTAACGGTCTCATATTTATGAAACTTGGTTTAATCAAACCGAAGGGGGGGCGTAAGGGATGACGCGGGGAGACGGGGGGTGGACCTGTGTTTGGGTCAGAACCCCCCCCAAAACCCGCCAACTTGAAGCTCCCAAATGCGGTCCCGGAAATAAAAGGGATGAAAGGGGACTGTATGGGAGGTAGGCATATGATAATGAAATATAAATACCAAAATCACTGAGAGGGTTTCGTGGATGTGTCGCGGCCCCACTCTCGCTTGGGTGAAAAAAACCGGAAAAGCTGAAAAATCCGGTTTAAAATTTTGGGACACAAAAAAAATTTCCCAACTTTTTGCCTTTGTTCTCTACATTAAAGTATGGCCCCAAAAGCCCAAAGAGTTTAAAAAGGGGGAAAAAGGGAGCATAAACCTAGTTGAAGTTTTAATCCCGGTCCCTGGGGCCCAGTATGGTTTTTTCCCGGGTTTGCTGTCAACATTTTCAAGCGTTCTAAAAAAAACTAATTGGGGTTTTTTAGATAAACACTGCACCCCCAGAATTTTTTCAAAAAACTTTTGGGCCGTAAAAAATCAAAACCCCAATTTTTTATGCAAAGAAAATCAGACGTCGAAAGCCTGAGAAAGAAAAACGATATCCAGCAAGAGATATCGTGAAGGGCCCGAGAAAAGTGAACAAAAACACGGAAAAATACAAAAAAAACACGCAACTTGAGCGAATAATATAAAAACAATGGGAAACAAATTTAAAGAAAATCCAAAAAAGAAAGAAAAAGTTTGGCCATCCGGTTCGGAGGACCCAGCTTATTTAGGGCCCAGATGGGCCCATGCCCCCAATTTGTAAATGGACTGTTTTAAATTTATTTATAATAGAGATAAAGAGCAAGGAAAAACCCAGGAAAAAAAATGGGGGGAAGAGACTTTTCATTGATTGTGCCAAAAACTTCCTGCATGGGCTGGTTCCCCCACGGTTCCCTGAGGGTTCCCGATGTTGGCGAACTTTCTTGCGTCGCGTGCGTCCCCGACGTCAAAGGGTTTAAAGTCGAGGGGGGGTAGGAAAAGGGTTTAAAAGGCAGGGCAGTTGAAGAGAGAAAAAAAAATAAAAAAAAATAAAGCCGTACAGTTAGTGGGCGCAAAACCCGGGAACTAAAACCCATAAAAACTCGGGGCAGAGAGTACGAGAGAACCCGGGAATGCCCATATGTGGGGGGAAGACCCAATAACAAGAGTACGACCTTTTAAAGCGAAGACCCTTTGCGAACTAACCTAGAGATGAATGATAAAAAAGTACAAAAAAGGAAAAAAAAGAAAAAAACGTGATTTTTCTGACCAAATCACTTTACAAAAACCCGGGGAAAAACCCTCGAGTAAAAAACCAAAAGAAAAGAAGAAAAATAAAATACAATGAAAATACACAAATAAAGCGACGGAAAAAAACAAAAATATAATCGGCCCCAAACAAAAGGCATATACCAAAGTGGGATAAAAAAAAAAAAAGAAGTACGTTTTTTAACTTTGAAAACATTTTTGATTGATTGATTGTATATTGCTTAACGTCTCATTATATACTACTTGGGTAAACGAGACGAAGGGGGCGACGAAAGGGTTTACGCGGGGGGCCCAAAGGGGGGACAGGGCCCGTGCTGGTCAAACCAGCCACAAAACAAAAGGGGAGGGCAGGGGTCCCCCACGGCGGGGGTCGTTTCGTTCCCGTGTCAACATCCGAAAAAAACAAAAACAGAAGGGTGAATTAAACGAGGGCACAGCAAAGACTTAACAACAAAACCCAAAACTACACTTGCTTGGGGACTGATAACTCACCCGTTGAGGGGCCCTAAACAACCTTTCTAACCGAACAACAGAAGCTAACTCCATGTACTGGGGGAGGCCCGAGTTGGGGACCATGTGGGGTTGGGGGAGGGCCCCATTAAAATACCCTTTTTTGATTAGATCTTAAAACAACCTGGGATCTACAAAATAAAGTGAAAATTTTCCCCAGCCCTTTGTATGTTATCTTAATATTTAATTTAACTTTAAAAATTTAAAAAATTTCTCCCGACGGGATTTTGTAATTTTTTGAAATTTTTTTTTAAAGTTAACAATTTTTACCTACGGGGGTGTTTTTTCCCCACCCATCCAAATCGAGAAAAATGTTTAAATTATTGAAAAATTTTTTTCAGCAACAAAAGAAAAAAACTCCGATTTTATGAAAAAAACCCAAAAATGAAGGGAAAACTTGGGGAAAATGGAGATGGAGCACTATTATTTTTAAGGAAATATGTAAATAAGACCTACATCTTTCTTTTTAAAATTTTAAATTCCAAATGCCCCTTTTTTGATTGGTATTGTTTACGGGCTCATATTTATGCAACCCCTTTGGGTAATCAAAAAAGAAGAGAGGGGGCTAAGGGGTGAAACCGGGGGGAAAAAGGGTGGGAAAAAATTTTTACAGGGGAGCAGGCATCTTGGTGGGGGGGCTTTTCACTATAATTTGCAAACCCCTTGAGGCACGATAGATAATTTAAAAGAACACGGACAAAAAACCCTCCCCCCTAGACAAGAACAACAACGACCAGACTGCAAAGGGGTTTTTTGCTGTTGCGTTTCGGTGCCCGGGAAAGTCAAAAGGTACGGGGCGGCGAGGGCATATCGAAGCTGCCCTCAAGTTACATTTTACTTTTTTTAAACAAAACGTGTTGATGACAGTGGCGCATGGTTTTAAAAAGTGTAATAAAAAGTTTTGTAGGTAAATATGTAAAGATGTTAAATTTGTGACGACACTAAATTGTCGCAGATTTTCACATTTTCAGGGATTTTTTTTTTTCCATGGGCCAGCTTTAAAAAAGGTGCAATTTTTTCCTCAAAAGCAATACTTTTAAAAAAGTACTCCTTGCCATGCCCAAACATCGGGGGGGCCCTTGGCATTGCCTGCATTGTAAATTTCAAAGAAATGGGGAATTAAAAATTCATAAGTTAACCATTTTTTTTTCCGACAAACCCTTTTAATCTGTAAAATTTTTTAGCCCTGAGGATTTAAAAATACTATATGAAATTTTCAGTTTTTTTAACATCCCGGGAGGGCTGTTTATTCAAAAAAGAAAAAACAATCTGTCCTTGTGAATCGTCCCTAGATCTTTTTTTAAACCCATAGGCAGGCATACCCATTCAAAAACCTTACCTAATTTTTTGTTTCCCTCAATATATATTAAAACACACCAGGGAAAATTTAAAAAAAACAAAAAACAGCCCAGAAACCAGCACCCTAAATTGTCAAAACCCTTAAACTCGCACTGGAAAAGAACTTAAAACCCCCCAAAGATAAACTGCCAACCTGTGCGGACGGAAAAAGACGGAGAACAACACTTAGATTTAAAGGCCTTTAAATGAGTAGCAAAAAAACCTTTCGTCCCGACAGAACCCGACCTTCTCTTAAAAATAACAGACATTTTAGCTGAACACATTCAGCAGAAAAAAAGCCAAAGCCCAAAGTCCTGTCGGCCCCCCAAGAGCGGAGCTAAAGCGGGAAAAAAACACAGCAAAAAACCCCTGTCAAGGGTCTAAATCTCACATTGGAAAAGAACCGTTTCTTTCTGACATCGAGTCCTCAGGCTGCACGGACGGAACAGCGGAGTACAAAAACGAGATGATGAACAGGACAGAAAGAGGGAAATAAAAATTCTAGTCTAACAGAACAGACAACCTTCTGGGGAAAAAAAACCTTAAAAAATTATGAAAAGAGAAAGAAACACGCAAAAACTTGAACGAAAACATACAGCAGCAAAAAGAAGCTAACTCGTGTACGGGAGGCTCCCTTCGTCCTCGATTAGCCCCAGTTTTCACAAAAATGAACGTTAAGGCTGTGCGGGCACCTTCGCGCGGGAATTCCTTTGAAGTAAAAATTTTTTTAAAATCACATCCCTTTTAACCCCACCGTTTTTAAAAAAATAAGTTTCCCCTTCCCCGGGAAAATTTTAAAAAAGCTTTAAAGGGTGTAAAGAGCCCAAAATTTCAACTTTTTTTTTATGTTAAGAGAAATTAATTTAGGAATGTGGAAAATTTTGTAGTAAAATTCTGTTTATTTCCCCTTTTTCCCCGGGAAATTTTTTTTTTCCCAAAAATCGTGTTTTTTTAAACCAGTTACATAAAAAAACATTACACTGGGAGTGTAAATTTAAAATTTTTCCCTTTTCTCAAAGTCATTAAAATAAAAAAAAAACTAAAAATTCATTCAAAACAAGGGGCGCTGCCTTGGGGGGGTTTTTTACCCTTGGAAAAAGTAGCGCTTCTGCCCACAAGCCGGCCCGGGGTATCCTGGAAAATTTTTGTCGGAGTCCGAGGTGGGAAAAAAAAAGGGACTTAAAGGGTACAATAGCACTACCCGAGGGCGAGGGGAGCCTACCGACCGTCCTTTCAGATCATAATTTTGTTTTGGGAAAAATCAAGGAAATTTCAGACCGTCAAAAAATTTTCCTTTTTCCCCTCCAGGGGGGGGAAATGTAAAACCCGAATTTTTATAAAAACCCAAAAAATATTATTGAAATTTTTATTTTTTTTTTTTTGTTTTAAAACCCCATGCACATTGTTTTTGAAAGATTAAAATTCCCCCTGATTAATTATTGCTCTTCCCTTTGGGTAACATCACGATTTCAGTGTCAGTAATCGAACCCACCCGGCCCCACACCATCACGAATCGAATCGTGTACGCTCGAAAATAAACGCGGTACATAAGCATCACAAAAAAATTTTGCTTGCATGTTTGTAAAGTTAAAATTTTAGGGGTTTTATCAATCAAAATTATTGATTCGGGACAATTTGCTCAAATAAAAAGAAAGAAAATCGGGAATCCAAAACCCTGACGTTTTTAAAATTTTTAAACCCGAATAAAACTATACCCGAGAATGTTTTGTTCAAAATGGTGATGATTTTAGTTTTTTATTCTCTATTATTTTTATCGTGCTAATTTAAAACGCGGTTTGGGGGGATAAAGACGATGAAGGACAATTACAAAATAAAACCCGCCTTGCGGAATTTGAAACCCCCGGCCCTTTGGTGTCATTCGATTTTTAAAACCCACCCCAACCGCATGAGCCCTTCGGACGACTTTATTCATGACAATTTCTCAACCGTTAGTAAAAATTTGGGTTTTTCTAAAAAGGGTCTCTTTGATTTTTATAGTCTGCTTATTAATCCCTTGTCCCAAGGGTTTTAATACGGGGGGAACATCTGGGTCCAAATTGATTTTTATTTATTTTAAAAAGTTAGGGTTTTTTTTTTTAGTTGGTATAAGGGCCGGGGTCCAAAAATGTAGGGGCCCTAAAAACCACTCTACCTATGATAGGCCCGGGAGGGCCCTTTGGTAGGGGGAAAGAAAGGGAATGTTATCGGGTACTCTGTACATGGCTCACCCCACTCCTAACAAAGACTTAGGGTTTTCCTTGTAAAAAATAATAATAAAAATGCCCAATTAATAGATTTAAAACGATAACGGTTTTAATAGAACTAAAGTAAATCATCGAAACCGCCGTCGCTGTTTTCTCAAGTCCCAAAAGGCGGTACTGTGTTCAAATTTTTCTTGAAATTTAATCCCAAAATCGGGGTTTTTTGGGTTTTTTATCTTTAGTTTGTTGTTGACTAAAAAATCCAAACCTGTTCTTGGGGTGGTGTGGCCCTTTAGAATCTAGAGGGGTTTGGTCACCTTGGGGGGCAACAAATTGACCCTCACCAGGCCTACCAAGCGATTTCCGGGTAATTTGTTTTTTTTCCCCACAATTTGGGCCCCAATGGCGTATTTTTTTACTGAGAGAGATTTGGGGGGTTTTCAGGGTGTGCCCATACAACATGATTTCCCCCCCATTTTAAATCACCCAACGGTAAAAAATAATTAATTAAATTTTTTCAAGTTTTGAATTTATAAATACACCAAATACCAAATCGAGTTCGTTGGGGTTTTTAGGGGTAAAGGGCCCTACAACATGACCCTTTGCCCGGTTTTTAAATCATCCCTAAAGATAAAACTAATTATTATTCTTCAAACTAGAATTTTAAATTTCAAAAACTAATATCCGAGTAAAGTTTTGTGCTAAAACACCCGATGCTTGACCCCATTTGTTGCTTCATTGAGGACTCGGATAATTATTTACAACCATTTTTACAAAATTTTTGCTTTTTTAAAACCATCTTTTTTTTAAAATCATTATTTTAACTTTAATTATTATTTTTTTTTTTGGGCCTGAAAAGGGTTGAATAATTTGCCCAAAAAAAATACAACTTTTGGGAAAAGGACAGTCGGGAAAACCCTGAAAACTATCTATTTTTCGATCAAGTCTTTACACTTTTTTTTGAGTTCAAACCCTTCATTTCAATCCATCACCCCCCCCCGATTTGAGATTACAAATATGTATATTAAAACTGCGTTTTAGTCCCCATTTAAGTTTTTTTTTAAAGACAATAGACGTACCATATTTGTGTAAAAAAACAATGGGAAAAAACGCCCAAAATTTTTTTGTAAATTTTTTACAAAAAAAAGGGGGGTTTAAATAGCAGAAAAAAAAACGTTTATTACTCTACGTGATATTAGTCCCCCGTTTCTGGAGCACTTCCCTTTGAGAACAAGGGTTTGATTACCCTTTAATCTAATTGGGCCCTATTTTTTTTTAGGGTATTGAAGCCCCCTCTCTTTTTGCTTCTTCGTGTACTGTCGTGGATATTTATCCCCAATAAGTGTGAAAGCCCCGGGCTTCCCATTGAAATACGTGGGACATATTTTTCCCCAAAATTTATATTAGTTTTCATTTTTAGATGTCTCTTGGTTTTCATTTTACGGGATTTTGAAAATTACCACATTTTATTTACATCGATAAATTTAAAATAGCAATAGAAAATAAAAAATTTGGCTAGTAAAACCCAAAAAAATTAAATTTCCACGCCCTGAAACAATTCACACTTTGGAAATATAAAAATTCAATAAAATCGATTATCACAAAAAGAAAAATTTTAACACAAATTTCACTTACAAAACTTTTCCCCAAACCCCAAAAAGTTCTGCAAAGCACCCATTTTTTCAACTAACTGGGGTCCCCCCGCTACCCGGGAAAGGGGCTTTTTTTTTGGGGGAAAATTTAAATTTCCAAGAAATTTTACATACTGTTGGGCTAAACTTGCGAAATGACCGCCACAGAAGTCCCTAAAATTTGTGACGTAAAAGGGCAATAGATAAAATAAATTTATTTTACCTAGGGGTTTAGTAAAAGTTTTTCTTGATCCCACTCTGGACTAGGGAAATTTTGGGATTTTTGATCACCTATTAGCTAAAACCCCTCGGGGATGTATTTTCCTCTGTAAAACAGTTCTACACCGCAGATGGGTTTTCTTCCGGATTATGTCCCCAAAAGGGTTTTCGTTTCGATACCAGCAATCGGCAAACCTGACTGCAGATTTCCCCAAATTTTTCCCCTTCAAAAGGTTTCCCCCCCCAAAAAAAAAAGCATCCCATAGAATAACCCTTTAACCCTTTTCTCTCTCTCTCTCTTTTCTCTTTTCTCTCTCAAACAATTTAAATTTCATCAACATTACTTGAGTAATTATAATTAAATTAAAAGCTTTAAACAAAGTCGCTAAAAAAGCCTTTTTTAAATTAATGATTGAGTAATTTCATACCACAACCTGCTCCCGCCCCACCTTATTTCTGCAACCAAGTCTAAAGCTATATTAATTTTGGGAAATTTTTTTGTTAAAGGATGAATGTTTTTCTTAAAATATTGCAGATTTTCATAAATCGATTTAAAAAATTTTAAATTTTCATAACATTAATATACACCTAGAAAAATTTTTAAATTTGCAATAATGCTACCATAATGTATTTCTTTTTTATTTTTCAATATTTTATATAATAAAGTAAAAGTTTTTCCTTTTATTATCAATTATTTTAAATTTTTAGTTTTTGTAATTTGGTTGGATTTTAAGATAAGGGTTCACTGCCTTAAACCCCCCCCTTACAAAAAAGACCCTTATCTTCTTTTCTCTCTCTCTCTCTCTCCCCTCTTCCCTCTCTCTCTCTCTCTCTCATTTTTCTTTTTATCCTCTTTTTTCATCTCTCCTGCCTCGAACTATGTAGCAATAAAAATAAAAGAAAACACAAGAAACCCTCACCAAAAACCGCCAAAAATTTTTTTTAAAAAAAAAGAAAAATGATAATGATAATTATAATGAAAAGTGAATATGATTTGATAAAGCCTGCACATGAGGCTTCTGATTTTAGGAGGTCCCCACCCCTCGTCGGTTCGATACCCGCAACCGGCATCCTGATTTTTTTCGAGGGTTTTTCCCAAGTCCCAAAGGGCCCCCTGAGGGAGGGACTCATACAAAAAACCCTCTCCCTTCCTCCCCACTTATTTTAAAAACTATATACCTTTTTTAGTAACCAAACCTTTTCCCTGGGCAAAGGTTTTCCCCTTTGAAAAACTATTATTTTTAAAACAATGCTTTAGGCAGGAATCGACCCACGCCCTCAAATGTGATGTCTCAAAATAGGGGAAATGCCCCCCGCCCATGGGCCTCGTGATGAGCGGAAAAGGCGTAAGCCTACATTTCCAGTGGGGGGGAAATTTTCCCAGATAAAGGGGAAGGATCAACGTTTTTTGGTTGTGTGGTTTTTTCTCCTGGAAATCAAAGAACATTGTATTTTAAATTTCCCAAAAGGGGGGGCACACATTGTCCCCATGGGGTTTGTATAGACAAAAATTTTTTCTAATTTTGCCTGAAAATTTTCATTCAAAAAAACCAAATTTTAATCGATTTACTATAAAGGGCTTCGATTTCTTCGGAAAAAATTTTTTTTAAAAATTTCCCTTTATATAAAAATGTTTTCGGGACACGCGAAAAGTAAAAATGACAGGTTTAATTATGTTTTTCAAAATACCCTTTTTTATTCTATTCAAATCCATTGAATGTTTCCCTCCCTTCGGACCCAGGCCGAGTCCGTAAATTTTTGCCGTAAAAAAAGTAAACAAAGTGATTGGTGGGGCGGGGCGGAGACCCGGGCCCTGGACCTGCTTCCCACGATGTCTACTCGGGCTGAAAAAAAATCTACCCGCGTTCGGGCGAGGGTGGCTGCCCCCCACCACCTTAAGCAATTCCAATCAATCACCAAAGAAAAAAAAGCAAGAGCCGGACAACACACTCCACACGAGACAAAAAAACAAAAGACCCCCTGCGAGGTTTAGACTCTTTCCGCTGTGTGCGTGTAGGAAGTAAGTCAAAAGGTGCGGGGCGGCGAGGGCATATCGAAGCTGCACGCAAGGTGCATTGACGTTTTTCAAATTGGGGTTTATGGGGAGTGGGGGGCATGTCCTTTTTGGGGGTGTTTTAATTGGTTTTCGAGTAATATAGAAAATTGAGTGGGCTTTATCGTGCGACACTATATTCAACCCTGACTCCAATCAACGCTATTATTAATATGGAAGTTATTGTAAAAAAGTAATTTCATCGCACAAGTAAATGCGGTTTTCAAAAGTAAACAAACTGGGAAAAAACAAGTCTAAAAACTGCCAGTCAAAACACGATGGGGATCGCATATACTATTTCTTAAAGTATGTTACAAACAAAACCGCATTGCGTTGCCTTGCCATTGACGACGAAGTAGAAAAGGTTCTGTTGGGGTCGGCTAAAATGGATTTATTGAGCGATAAATTTTGGGCTACAATTGCACATTTCTATGAACTACTTAAGCCAATTGGAAGTTGGATTACAATCAATTAAGGAGACTTGCCACGATAATAGAGAGGGCAATTATATCCAAAGCCTTCTAGAAGTCAATCGTACAACATTCTTGGGGTAGAAGCTGCCAACATGGTTTTTTATCTTAAGGCAATACTTCTTTATCTACCATCAATGGTGGCAAAGTCTACTTTATGTAGAAGTACCAAAAGGCACCAAAAACCCAAATCTGGTATCACTTATTAAAATATTCAATTGCTCATAAAATGAACATGCGAAAAATTTGATAAAAAAATCACATATCGTAATAGTGAGTTAGTTAGTTATTAGGTTTAAGGGCACACAACACTATGGTTATTAGTGCCCGTATTCTCTTATTCTTATTCGTATTCTGAGAATATAACATATTGTAATAGATATCCAGGTTTATAAGTGTAAACTACTTTTGGCCTACGTGTAGTTTCTAGGGCGTTAGTGCCACTTTTATCTCAATTTTTGTTGCGCTATATTTTTGTACTCAATTTGTACATCAATAATTCTTGGAAGATTTGGGATAGCAATATTTTACCAAAATCTGTCTATGTCTATGTAGAACACGCTTGCCAAATCGGGCCCAGTTTCAACATACCAATCGATGGTTTTTAATTGTTTACTGAGACAATGCGCGACTAGATTTCTGTCGCGCTAATCCCCTGCGGGTGCCGCCAGCATCAAAAAATGCAATAAAAATACCGTACAATATTCTTCCATGAAATTCTTGTTGGTGTCATGATTTACTTACATTTTTTCTCACCTATCAATACCCTAGCCTACAAATAAGGTCAAAGTTTAAAAACACTAAAAGTGTTTCCAATTACCCACATTACCCCTACATGGGCTTTGGCCCTAGTTTTTGTCAATACAGAGAGGAAAAAAAACTTGCAGCATTGTTTATATATTTATATCAATGTAAGGCTTAAATAGGATGTCCTCGTCCGACTTTCCGGTCCAACCCGATCTCGGGTACATTTCTAGAGTGTTGTAGTATTTCTGTATTTAATACATTCGTAATGATGTCCTTTGCATATAGATAGCATCTAGGACCTCCCAAGTACTATAAAGCTGTTTAATAACAATTTTTTTATAGCTCATTGACTTAGATAATCAATACTGTATTTAGGCTTTCTTATTGTCCTTTAGATTCATTTCAAAAGGCAATTAATGCCAGAAGAAAATTGCAGGCCGACGACATGGCGGAGATATCTGCAACGGACGCAGAGTCCGGTAAAGGTCAACGCAAGCGAACAGTTGTAAACCGCCACCACCCACCATCATCCACCACTACCTCTTACAAACCGTCCCAACGTTCCAAGGATCCCCCCGTCCTATAATTAATCTTTCCAAATATTCCCACACAGCCGCCGACCCATTCCTAGTCAGTCCCATAAACGATCCTCCAGTGTCCATACCCCCCACCCAAAAAAAATAATTGTAGTCCGGGTCCCAATCCAACTCCAAATCCTCCAGCTCTGCATGCAAAAACTGTCTGGAAACTTCAGGTGAGGCAATGCGTTCACAAAGTTAACTTTGAAGTAATGACTTATCCACTGCAGACTTAACATAGTATTATTTTTCATGTTACAGCCTTTAGCATAAAACTTTTGGTCATGATGACAAAACTCAAGCAGCAAGTGCTGCATAACACTTTACTGCTGGGCAAATTTGTCTAGCCAGGTAGCCGGCCAGCAGCACACAATAATTCTCAACCTCCTTTGGAGAAACCTCAAGGTCTTCCATGCAATGACATGCAAGACCTCCTTGGACTCAATGAGATAATAAAAGACAAAGGGGAGATGAATAAGAAGGTAAGTGGAAAGTTCTTCTGTTTATACAGTTTATTTTAATTTTCTATGTCTTGGTTTGCCAACCACTACCTAATTTATAATGCCTGGCTATGGGTAACAATAATTAATTTCAGTTGCCCATATGGATGGTCGAAATTAATTCAAAACACGGCAATTTCTATATGGTTCAGCGTACAGAGCAATATTGACATAACACATGACTACTACTATTATCGTCCCTAAACTAGTGCGGGCCGCAATGAAGGATTTTTACTGCAATCATGCTATTTGGAGACTTTAATTTAGATATTTCTTGGACTTTAAACGGACCTCCTATTCCAAACAACAAAATAGCTTGACGATTACATTACCACTTTTAACGACCTGCTTCTTTCTCAATTTGAACAGAGCCTACCAGAATCACTCCATCAAAGTCGTCCCTACTCGACCTAATGCTGTGCAACGACCCTAATCTTATCGTCAAGTTTCAGTTATTCCTGGTGTAAGTATCACCAAGCCACATTAACTGTTCTCATCTGTAAACCAATCAAAACCAAAATATTTCTAAAACTTGTATTGAACTTTTCTAAAGCAGACTGCCCGGTCTCACAAACTGTTAAAAATAAGTTGCCCACTTTACACCACAACAATGACATGGAGCAGGCCTGGCGATCGTGGATTGAAGTGTTTTGGGCTTGTGTTCACAAGTCAATACCCACGGAAAGCAGAGTCGCGTGGATAACAAGCAAAATAGTAACCTTATAAAGAAGAGAGACAAGATATACAAACAGTGGAAAGCATCTCGCAGTGAAGACTTAAATGTGAAATACAATGAAGTTAGAAAAAGAGTCGAGCAGTGCATTAAACAATCACACAGAAACTACATGTGGAAGCTGAGTACGTCGAGCAACACAAAAACTGTCTGGAAGTATATACACAGCAAAAGTGGAAGCGCGGCTCCGGACTTTTTGTGAACGACGGAAAAATTCTAAGCGAACCTAATGAGATTGTAGAATATTTCAGTGCTAAGTTCAAGGCTAATTTTTCGCGACCTAATTCCTCCTCCATATTTGCGGTCAATGCTCCATCACCCTGTCAGCCCCTCCCAACGCGTTTTTCTCAGAGCGCTTTGTTTTGACACATCTACGTAGGGTGCGCGAGGGGCGGCGTACGGTCCAGATGGCATTCCTGCCAGGATCTACACAAATGCGCTGTTGCCATCGCTCCCCTTGCAAGTTTATTAACGTCTCATTGGCCTCGGGCTGTATACCTCTCGATTGGAAAACGCAAATATTGTTCCCGTATTCAAATCAGGTGTAAGGAAGATGTTAACACTACAGACCCGTGGCTCTGACTTCAGTTGTTTGTAAATAACTTGAAAAAATGCTTTCTTATTCGATTCTAGAACATTTTCAAACTAACGGCCTGATAAACAAAAACCAGCATGGCTTTCTCCCTAAGAGATCATGTAACACTATGCTTTTACAACTTATAGAGGACTGGCAATGCATACTAGATAAACCTTGTCCCCCCCCCCCCGCGTCCCCTTTTACGTTCCACCCCTGGAAAGAAGTATACATGGTGGTAACTCACACTTATAGAAATTGTTTTATCTTGGAGGCGCGAATAATCTTAGCTGCTAAAGCGCCCTAAAATACTAATACTAATATAGCACGTGAAAACATAATAAAAAAAACACAATCTTGAAACAATAAAACAAATTATCGATGGGGATCGAACCCGAAACGTACTACTCCCTATAAATATAATTATTTAAATCAGAGATTTCTTCGGTATTAAACAGTGTCTGTTATAGTGCAATAAACGATGACGCCATACATAGCATTCTATATAGCGCAGATCGATGCATAATGATTCAAATGGTGTCCTGCAATCTTTTGGATTGATATTGCTTAACGTCTCATATTTATGCAACTTGGCTAATCGTAACGAAGGGAGAGACGTAAGGGATGACGCGGGGAGACAAGGGGTGGACGGCCTGTGCTGGTCAGAACCAGCCAACCAGCCAACTTGAAGCTACCATGCGGTACGTAATGAAAGTATGAAAGGAGGAGCTGTATAGAGTAGGCATATGAGTAATGATAATATCAATACCACAATCACTGAGACGGTTCGTGGATGTGTCGCGGCCACACGTCTCGTTTCGGTGTAATAACCGTGATAGCTGTCAATACCGGTAAAATTTTAGACACAAAAATAATTCCAAGCATTGCCATTGTTCTCTACATGCAAGTATGGACCAAAAGTCAAAAGAGTTTCAAAAGTGGGAGAAAGAGCATAAACCTAGTTGCAAGATTAATACCGGTACACTCGGGCAGTATGGAATGTTTCCGGTGCTGTCAACATTTTCAAGCGTTCTGAAAAAACTAATTAGGGTTTTAGATAAACACTGCAGCCCCAGTAATTGTTACTAAACTCTCGCCGTAGGAAATCGAGAAACAATTATGCAAAGAAAATCAGACGTCGAATGCCTGAGAACGAACAACGATATCCAGCAAGAGATATCGTGACGCCAGAGAACGTGAACAAAAGCACGAGATATACAAAAAATACACAGCAACTTGAGCGAATAAGTATAATACAATGAGAAAACAAATGATGAAAATCCAAATGAAAGAGAAAAGTTTGCATCCGGTTCGGAGGACCAGCTTATTTAGGCCGAGATGCCTATGCCGAGATTTGTAAGTGGACTGTAAATTGATTTTAATAGAGATAAGAGAGCAAGGAAGAACACAGGAAATAAAATGCAGAAGAGAACTTACATATGATTGTGCAGAATACTTCCTGCATGGACTGGTTGCCCCCGACGTCGTGAGGTTCAGATGTTGGCGAACTTTCTTGCGTCGCGTGCGTCGCGACGTCAGTGTGTCAGACGTCGAGGGGGATAGGAAAGGTTTAATAGAGCTGGCCAGTTGAAGAGTAGAAAAGAAAATAAGAAAGAAAATAGCAAGCCGTAGCAGTTAGTGTCGCAACACGGCAGCTACACTATAAACACTCGGTGCAGAGAGTACGAGAGAACACGGTAATGCCCATATGTGGGCGAGAGACTAGATAACAAGAGTGCGACCTTTCAAGACGAGAGACCGTCGCGAACTAACCTAGAGATGAATGATAAACGAGTACAAACGGAAGATAAACAGAAACGACGTGATTGGCTGACCAAATCACATGACAAAACCGGGCAAAACCACTCGAGTAAAACCAAATGAAAAGAAAAGTAAAATACAATGAAACTAGCACTAATAAAGCGACGAAACACAAAAAAATATAATCGGCGCAAACAATAGGCATATACCACGTGGATAATAAAAAAGAAAAAGAAGTACGTTTGAACTTTGAGACATTTTTGATTGATTGATTGTATATTGCTTAACGTCTCATATTTATACTACTTGGCTAAACGAGACGAAGGACGACGAAAGGTGACGCGGGGGGACAAGGGTGGACAGGCCTGTGCTGGTCAGAACCAGCCACAAGCAAATGGGGAGGGCAGGGGTCCCCCACGTCGTGGTCGTTTCGGTCTGTGTCAACATCCGACAAACATAAAACAGAATGATGAATGGGAACGAGGACTCAGCAAAGACTTAACAAGCAACACAACACATACACTTGACATGGGCACTGATAACTCTACTGTTGAGTGCCCTAGAACAACACTACTAAGCAGCAACAGAAGCTAACTCCATGTACTGTGGAGGCCAGAGTGGAGACCAGTGTGGAGTGTGGAGACCACATATAAAATATCCTGTTCATTAGATGCATTAACACAAATCATGGTATACTACAAAATATGTGATTTTCACAGCATTTGTATGTTATCTTAATATTTAATTTAACTTAGAAATTAAAATATGCATCCCGATCGGGATTTTGTAATTTATGAATTGTATTTAATGTTAACAATTTTCACCTACGGAGTGTTTCCCGACTATCCAAATCGAGAAATATGTTAACTTATTGAATAATTTTTGTCAGGCAACAAATGAAAAATACTCCGATATTTATGAAAAATACTCCAATATGAAGCGGAAACTTGGAAGATGGAGATGGAGCACTATTATTTTCAGAGGACTATGTAAGTATAGACCTACATCTTGCTTTTTAAGTTATAAATTCAACTGCCTTGTTGATTGGATATTGCTTTACGTCTCATATTTATGCAACTTGGATAATCAAAACGAAGAGAGGGACGTAAGGGATGACGCGGGGGACAAGGGTGGAAATAATTTTTACAGCAGCAGAGTCATCTTGGTGGGGGTCTTGCACGTATAATAGGCATCCCCTTGAGGCACGATAGATAGATAGATAGAACACGGACAAAACACGTCCGCCTGAGACAAGAACAACAGACAGACCAGACTGCAAGGCTTTCTGCTGTGTGCGTGCGGTGCCGGTAGAAGTCAAAAGGTACGGGGCGGCGAGGTCATATCGAAGCTGCACTCAAGGTACATTGACTTTTTTTATCAAATCGTGTTGATGACAGTGGCGCATGTGCTTTTAAGTGTGTAATAAATTGTGTTGTAGGTAATATATGTAAAGATGTTAATCGTGACGACACTAAATTGTCGCAGATATCACATTTTCAGGGATTTTTCTTTTACCATGACCAGCTGTAAAATGGTGCATTTTACCTCAAAAGCAATACTTGTAATAAGTACTCTTGCCATGCAATCGATCGCCAGTTGGCATTGCCTGCATTGTATTTGCTGAATGAATAAGTTCATAGTTAACCATTTTTTATCCAGACACAAACTTTGAATCTGTAAATTTTTTAGCATGAGGAGTTAAAAGTACTATATGAAATGTTTCAGTTGTTTAACATACTGGTAGGTCTGTTTATTGCAAAATAGAACAACAATCTGTCCTTGTGAATCGTCCCTAGATCTTTATTACCTATAGGCAGGCATACCCTATTCAATTACCTTACCTAATTGTTGTCCGTCAATATATATTAACAGCACACCAGCACAGTTAAAACAACAAAAAACAGCCACAGAAACCAGCACCACTAAGTGTGTCAACCTATAATCTCGCACTGAACAGAGCTTACACCGACCAAAGATAAACTGCACAACCTGTGCGGACGGAATAGACGGAGAACAACACTGAGATCAAAGGACGCTTTACTGAGTAGACAAAACCTTTCAGTCTCGACAGAACAGACTTCTCTTAAAAGTAACAGACATCTAGCTGAACACATTCAGCAGAAACAGAAGCCAAAGCCATGTCCTGTGCAGGCCAAACAAGAGCGGAGCTAAGAGCGGAAAAAAGCACAGCATATAAACCGTGTCAAGGCTCTAATCTCACATTGAACAGAACCTAGTACTTTCTGAACATCGAGTCCTCAGGCTGCACGGACGGAACAGACGGAGTACAACACTGAGATGATGAAGCAGGACAGAATAAAGAGAGAACTAAACCTTCTAGTCTAGACAGAACAGACAACCTTCTGGAGAGAACAAACATTAAACAAAATTATGAATGAGAATGAGAACACAGCAAATACTTGAACAGCAACACATACAGCAGCAACAGAAGCTAACTCTGTGTACTGAGGAGGCTCCCTTCGTCTCGATTAGCCTAGTTGCACAAATATGAGACGTTAAGGCTGTGCGGGCACGCTTCGCGCGGGAATTCACGTTCGAAGTAAATGTTTTTTTAAACTCACATCCGTTAACCTCACCGTTTAAAAAACTATGTCACTTCCGATGGAATTTAATAAGCTTTAAGGCTGTAAAGAGCAAATTACAACTTTTTTGATATGTTAAGAGAAATTAAGTCAGGAATGTGAAATTTTGTAGTAAAATTCTGTTTATTCCTATTTTCCGGAATATTTGTTTTTCAAACATCGTGATTTTTTAAACACAGTTACATAATAACATTACACTGGTAGTGTAGAAGTTTAAAATTTTTCCGTTTACTCAATGTCATTAAAATAAATAAAAACTAATATTCATTCGAATCAAGCGCGCTAGCCTGGCTCACTGGACAGTAGCGCTATCTGCCCACAAGCCGTCGGTGTATCCTGGAACTATTCTGTCGGAGTCCGAGGTGGAAAGAAAGCAGCTACGGGTACAATAGCACTAGCCCGAGGGCGAGGGTAGCCTACCGACCGTCCTTTCAGATCATAATCTTTGTTGGAAACATCAATGAGTGCAGACCGTCAAAACATTTCCTTTCCCGTCACAGCGAACTGTAAACCTGAATTTCATAATAACGAAAATAATATTATTGAAATTTGATTTTTTTAATTTGTTATTACCCGATGCACATTGTTTAGATGATTGAAAAATTCCCAATGATTAATTATTGCTCTTCCATTTGGATAATCATCACGATTATCAGTGTCAGTAATCGAACCCACCCGGCACCCACACCATCACGAATCAGAATCGTGTACGCTCGAACTAAACGCGCTACATCAGCATCACAATAATTATGCTTGCATGTTGTAATGTAAACTTCTAGGGATCTATCAATCAACATTATTGATTCTGTACAATTTAGCTCAAGTAAATGAAAGAAGATCGGGAATCAAACCCATGACGTTTGACATTTGAAACCCGAATAAATCTATGACCAGCGAGAATGTTTTGTTCAAAATGATGATGATTTTAGTTTTTTATGTCTCTATTATTGTTATCGTGCTATTCAAGACGCTGTGGGGTGATAAATGACGATGAAGGACAATTACAAAATAAACCTGCCTTATGCGGAATTTGAACCCACGTCCCTTAGGTGTCATTCGATTTTAACCTGAGCCCCAACCGCATGAGCCATTCGGACGACTTTATTCATGCACATACTCAACCGTTAGTAAAATTGGCTTATTCTAAGAGGGTCTCTTTGATTATTATAGTCATGCTTATTAAATCATGTGTCAAGGGTTGAATACGCGGGAACATCTGCATACAAGTTGATTGATATTATAGTTATAAATGTTAGGGTTTTTAGTTTAGTTGGTATAAGGGCGCGTCAACTGTATGGCCATAATAAGCCACTCTAGCCTATGATAGGCTAGGGAGGCCTTAGGTAGGGGGAAGAAAGGGAATGTTATCGGATACTCTGTACATGGCTCACTCACTCGTCTAACAACGACTTAGGCGTTTTCCTTGTAATAAATAATAATAAATATGCTAATTAATATGATAATACGATAACGGTTTATATAGAACTATGTAAATACATCGAAACCGCCGTCGCTGTATACATCAAGTCACAAACGGCGGTTACTGATGTTCAATTGCGCTTGAATTTGAATCCAATATCGTGGTTTTGTTTCATCTTTAGTTCGTTGTTGACTAGAAAAATACCAATCCTGTTCTTGTGTGCTGTGGCTTCTAGAATCTAGAGGGTGTTGGTCACCTATGGAGGGCAGACACTTGACCTCACCAGGCCTACCAAGCGATTGCCGGATAATTTGTTTATTTCCCTACAATCGGCCTCAGATGGCGTATTTTCTACTGAGAGAGATGGTGGGTTGTCAGGTGTGTAGCCCATACAACATGAGTATCGCCCGATTTCAAATCATCCCTAACGGTAAAACATAATTATTATTCTTTCAATCTAGAATTTATAATTACACAACTAATATCTCGAGTAATGTTTTGTGCTACACACCTGATGCTTGACACATTTGTTGCTTCATTGAGGACATCGGATAAGTTATTGACAACCATTTATAGCAAATTGTTGCTTTTATCCATCTTTTTTTAAAATCATTATTGAACTTGTAATTATTATTTTATTTTGCTCTGTACAGGGTATGAATAATTGCTAACTACAACTTTGGTAAACGGACGTCGGTAAACCCTGAAAACTATCTATTTCTCGATCAAGTCTTTACACTTGTTTTTTGAGTTCACCGTTCATTGTCAATCACATCACCCCCGCCCCGATTGAGATTACAAAATATGTATATTACACTGCGTGTAGTCCTATTCAAGTTTGTACGATGACAATAGACGTACCGATATTTGTGTAAAAGGCAATGGATAATAACGCCCAATAATTTTTAGTAAATTAGGTACTAACAAAAGTTCAAATAGCAGAAAACAAAACGTTTACTTACTCTATCGTGATATTAGTCACCCCGTTGCTGGAGCAGCTGTCTTCGGGAACAGGTTCGATTACCTTGAGATCTACATTGCCGTATTTTTTTAGCTATTGAAGCCTCCTCTCTCTTTCGCTTCTTCGTGTACTGTCGTGGCATATTTATCACAATATAGTGTGAAAGCACCCGGTCATTCCGATTGAAATATCGTGCACATATTTCCAAATTCACTATTAGGTACATTTTTAGATAGTCTCTTGAGTTACATTTTACGCATTATGAAACTGTACACACATTATTATGTACATCGATAAATTCAAACTAGCAATAGAAAATAAAATATAGGCTAGTATACAAAATAATGTATATGCCTACGCCCTGAAACAATTCACACTTTGGAAGTATACAAAATTCAATAATATCGATGATCACAAACGAGTTTGAACACATTACACTTACAAAACTTGTTCAACAACAAACACGTTCTGCATGCACCTCATTTGTCAACTAACTGCGTCCGCCCGCTACCCGGAAGGCAGCTTTTGTTTGGGCTAAAATAGACTTTCCAAGAATTATACATACATGTGGTCTAGACTTGCGAAGTGACCGCCACAGAAGTCGTAAATCTAGTGATGCGTATAGCAATAGATAAAGATAATTGATTTTATCCTATGCGTGAGTAAACGTTTTTCTTGATCTACTCTGGACTAGGACATTTGGCATTTAGATCACCTATTAGCTAATACACTACGGTGATGTATTTTCCTCTGTATCAGTTCTACACCGACAGATGGGTTGCTTCCGGATTATGTAACTCAAAAGGTTGTCGTTTCGATACCAGCAATCGGCAATCCTGACTGCAGTATTTCCCCAAAGTTTTCCGCTATCAAAGGGCGAATGCATCCTATAGAATAACCCTTGAACATTCTCTCTCTCTCTCTCTCTCTCTCTCTCTCTCAAAAAAAACATCAACATTACTTGAGTAATTATAATTAATTAACAGCTATAAACATCAGTCGCTACAGCCTTTGTTAAATTAATGATTGAGTAATGCATACCACAACCTGCTCTGCTCACCTGTATTTCTGCACACAATGTCTAAAGCTATATTAATTTTGTACTTTTGTGTGAATGGATGAATGAATGTTTCTTAAACTATTGCAGATTTGCATAAATCGATTCAAAATTCATAATTTGCATAACATTAATATACACCTAGAAAATTTTAACTTTGCAATAATGCTACCATAATGTATTTCATTTATTATTTCAATATTTTATATAATCATGTAATGTTCTCTTCATTATCAAATGTATTATTATTATTAGTAGTATTAGGTTGGATGGAAGATAAGGCTTCACTAGCCTTAATCCCGCCTTACAATAAAGACCTTTATCTATCTATCTCTCTCTCTCTCTCTCTCTCTCTCTCTCTCTCTCTCTCTCTCTCATTTGTCTTTCATCCTCATATTTCATCTCTCGCTGCCTCGAATACTATGATAGCAATAAAATAAATGTAAAACACAAGAACCATCACCAAAAACCGCCAATATTATTTAAAAAAATAAGAAGAATGATAATGATAATGATAATGATAGTGAATATGATTATGATAATGCCTGCACATGAGGCTCTGATTCAGGAGGTCGCAGCATCGTCGGTTCGATACCAGCAACCGGCAATCCTGATTTTTTTCGAGGTTTTCCTAAGTCAAGGGCAAATGATGGGAGTGACTCATACTACAACCCTCGGCCATTCCTCCCCACTTATTCAAATACTATAATACCTAGTTTAGTAACCTAAAACAAGTTTTCCCTGGGCAGGTTTCCTTCGAAAATCTATTATTATAAAACAATGCTTTAGGCAGGAATCGAACCCACGTCCCTCAAATGTGATGTCATACACATAGGTGAAGTGCCCCAGCCGCATGAGCCATCGTGATAGAGCGGAAAAAGGCGTAAGCCTACATCCGAGTGAGTGGAAATTACCCAGATAAGAGGAGAAGGATGCAACGTTGTTGTGGTTGTGTGTTTCTCTCCTGGAAATCACGTAACATGTGTATTCAAATTTCAAAGGGAGACACACATTGTCACATGGGGTTTGTATATGACAAAATATTCTAATTTTGCCTGAAAATTTTCATTCAAAAGCCAATTTCAATCGTATTTACTATATTGTCTTCGATTTCTTCGGAAAATGTAACAATTTCCTTCATATAAATATGTTTTCGGTACACGCGATAGTAACAATGACAGGTGAATTATGTATTCAAGATACCCTTTCATTCTATTCAACTCCATTGAATGTCCTCCCTTCGGACCGCAGGGCCGAGGTCCAGTATTCTTGCCGTAGAAAAGTAATTCAAAGTCAGATTGGTGGTCGGAGCGGAGACCGGCCGTGGACCTGCTCCGACGAGTGTCTGACTCGGACTGAAAGAAAATCTACCTGCGTTCGGGCGAGGGTGGCTGCCCGCACCACCTTAAGCAATATCCAATCAAGCACAATGAGACCAGAGACAAGAGCGCGGACAACACACGTCCACACGAGACAAGAACAACAGACCGACTGCGAGGTGAGACTCTCCGCTGTGTGCGAGTAGGAAGTAGTCAAAAGGTGCGGGGCGGCGAGGTCATATCGAAGCTGGACGCAAGGTGCATTGACGTTTTTCAAATTGTGTTGATGGCAGTGGCGCATGTGCTTTTAGGTGTGTTATTAATTGGTTGCGAGTAATACATAATATAGGTAGTGAGGCTCATCGTGACGACACTTTATTGTCGCAAATATCACATTTTCAGGGACTTTTCTTTTACTATGGACTAACTGTAACATGGTGCATTTTACTTCAAAAGCAATACTTGCAAATAGATACAGTGAACTCGCAATCGATCACCAGTTGGCATTGCCAAGTTTGCATTGCTGTATGAATATGTTCATAAGTCAGCCATTTTTATCGAGACATTGTAACAACTAACCTGGGAGCAAGAGTTGTTTTGGAGTTGACCAGATAGACCTACATGCAGGCGGGAAGGAAACGTAGGAATGTTTCCAAACCTGAGGATTGGAAGAGGAACTCGAACAAACGTTTGAGATTGGAAGGTAAAGCGTACATGGGTTATCAAAGACTGGCTGAGGGAAAGGTATTGCATGATATTGAACGCCCTGAACGCAAACTGGGGTTGACTTACGCCTCGACAATGTGTGCCAAGTCGAAGGTGAGAAAATGTGATGACTTCGATGAAGAGGAGAGGTTAGCCATTTTCATTATATTTTGGGGAGAATTTAACTGGGACCAGCGTACAATTTATAATACCTATCAAACAGTAAAACCACGAACTATCTATTAACCCAATAATCGAAAGTCATCCTTTTAATTACTTATTCTCCATACGCTTAAAGCAAAAAGTATTAACTTTCCACTTCAAAATAAGTAAGGTTATGTTGTACTACCAAGCACTGTGAATCCAGCTACACTAAAACCAACCTTACCGACCGAGACGTCGATCCTAACATACAACATTTACCGACTGAATCACCGACCACACTTACTCCATGTAACTGCCAAGAGATGGCTCCCGCATTTCATAATTTGAGCTACATAATTTGAACCAAGTTATTAGCCAATTAGATTCATTGAAAAAATAGGCATACAAGGTAAAATAATATATGGATCAATTTCCCCAGCCGGGTAGTCCTTTGATTTTTTTAATGATGATTGATGATGATGATTTTTTGGTCTTAATAAGTAGGACCAACATTTCCTATCATTTTTTTTAAATTAGCTTATTCATGAATTAAGTGTATTAAAATTCAATCATTTGACTTCTACTTTAGAATAGGTAGATTTCCTCATAGTCATAACCCTTGTTTTATATGCTACTGTGAAGCATGCTTTTAATGTAAAATTTCCCCCTCGAGTTCAGTTCTGGGTTCAACTTTGTAATATACCAGGCAGTTACACCCTGTATAAACTATCAATCACGACCATTTTGCATACCAAAATGTAGATTTTCATCATAATTATATTTCATCAGTAATCAAAAAGTATTAACTGTAATTTGTACTCAATTTCGATCAACGAAGCAATGTATTTCAAATCAATTCTATTAAGTTTCACTAAGAACACTAGGAATGTCAAGGCTAAAAACTTTGTTTTCTCACGGAAATCGTCGATTAGCTTAAAAAAAAATAACTAGAAAGTCAAATAACTAGAAATTGAGTGACATCCTAGACGAATGTCTTGAGTTTTTGACAACAATTTTCATGTTTTATTAGAGCAGGACGCCAGAGAGTCGAGGCTTATGCCAAAATTTTCATGTTCTGCAAGTAGCAAGTCGTCCCTATGTCGCGAGTTTAGCATGCCTGAATGTTGTCACAACACGAGGACTGAGAGGGTATCTCAACTACCCTTGGGAGCACTCAGAAAGCAATGTTAAAAACAACCTATACTGTGTTTCGATTAGGAGGAGTTCCTGGTCAAAAGACCTAAGTCCTTGGGTAGAGGTGGGGACAGGACGAGCCTTTCTCAAAGAAACGTAGTATATTGCAGAAAACAAAATACCAAAATAGTAGGAGGAGCTAGAAAATAACCACGTGATATCGAAATCTTGGGGGTACGACGAGGTTTTGGAAGACAGTTCGGGTTGGGGACTCGGAGTGACGAGTTGGGGTTATTGTTGACCTGTGTGGTCGGGTGGTTTTTGGAGTCGTGGTTGGACTCGGGACGGAGTGTCGTGTCGGGTGACCTGTGTGGTCGTATCGTCTTTAGAGTTGTATTGTTTTGAGTGTGCCACGGGGGCTCTAGCGCTCTGTCACGTATTGACATGGCGGTCCTATAATTGTCTCGATAAGAGTGTGGTAGCAAGTTTTACAGTATTGGTCTTGTGTGTTTCACCTAAGGTGAATAATTTGGAAGTTATCCACGGCTAAGTGCAAGGGATTTGTATCGATAATCGGCGGAGAATATTGTTATCGATTCTCAGTAGAATTTTTATTAACGCATCATTGTTTCATGTGGTGTCTACATATCCACCAACCACGAGTTAATCATACGGTCAGTCTACCCGAACCAGTGTTCTACGTATCAAATTTTAATCGAGAGAGAGTGCTTTCAAACGTCAAGATAAATGTTTTAATAAGTCATCGTACGGACTTCTATAAATTGAAGTAATAATAACGACCAATAACCCTAGTATATTCAGTGACTGGGAGCGTAGTCTCCGCTCTAAGAGCATTAATGAGCGTGCTGTGTTTGACAAGTGAACCATCAACCCCCGGATACGTCATCGAGAAACCCCGTGTACGGCTGGAACTGTAATAGAGTAATATCTCCATTCACAAGTTACACGTGAATGTGCGGTGCTAGTGTGTTAACGTAGGCGATCTACCCGGAGGAGGAACGTACCGCGCCAGTCAAGGACCCAGGCACGCGACGAAGGCGAACATCCATCAACACCCCCCGTAATTTCATCGTTCATCAACAAAAAGTGTTTTCTGTGTTATGTTATTGCATCCATGCATCAATGAACTACAACAAATAAGGATTAACATCACAAGGTTAAGTACATGCCAAGGGCATTAAGAACTCAAAATTTTAATATTAATTTTGAATGTACCATGCATGAACCACAAATATCTATGTACCAGCTTATACGAATAGCACGAGCTCGTGTCAGGCAGGGTCTCAAAAATATTTAATTTCAATAGTGAATCTGGTTTAACCACTACAAATACTGTCCTGATTTGTAATTAGCCCCTTGGTAGTTTCCTGTAGTGTTATTAAGCCCAACTATTATAATAAGTTGACTGAACTTGGACCAGAAAACAGATGTGGGGTCCACTGGAGAGCTCCGAGTCGACGCCCACTGGGAGTCGTATGGTTTGACAGTACGTAGTTTGATTCAATTAATCAATTCACGATTAATTGTGGAGCTCCATTTACATATAATTAATCTTTTTTGGTAACACTCTACCTCATCGAGGCTCGTTGTCTCTACTTGAGTCTAGCCAGGCAAAGTAGTTTATTCCACAGCATTTAAGTCTTAACTTCTAGAGTAATTAAGTTGCCGATAGGTGGGTGATATTTGATTTGTTTATCAAGAGCGTACGGTATTTTACAACTTATCCCATCACTCATGGTTCTCAAGTTAATGGGCTAAACAGTAGTTTTTTTTTTAGGGGGTGAAATGTTGGGATATTTTGGGAAAGGTTGTGGATGTAAAGGAACCTCTAATGCATGTTTATTTTACAAGTTTTTTTTATCACAGCATAGTTTATTTTATATGATAATTAGGATTGAAGTTGAAATTTATTCAAGTTTACCTCAGTTGACGGTAGGTTACAGTTTACGGTGAATACCTGGGCTATTAAATTTGGTTGATATCTTGTTTCTTTTAAAATGAAAAAAATTTAGATTTGAACTTGAAAATAATATATCACTAGTTTTTGTACATATGCTAGCCTATGCCCTAGAGACCTATTAATTATTTACAATAAAACAAAAGTTTTGTTAATAATACTTGAAACAGAATGTCATAAACCGTTGTATTTGAAAAAAGATTAATGCTGAGAAGGAATTTCATAGAATTTCGCAGTAGGTCCTATCCTTATCCCGGTCGGGACAAAATATTCCACAGCATAGAGGCTTCTGGCATCAGAGGCATTTGAAAATAAATTGGTTGGTAATATAAAAAACAAATTTTGACCCTCTTTAAAAGTAACAATATAAAATTTTAATTTTATTTGTTAAAAGTTAAAGTTAAAAGTGTTTTGACTGGTAAAATGTCAGTTCGTGAAGCTTCCCAGAGATATGGTGTTCCGAAAAGCTCGTTGAATGACCGTAAAGTCGGGCACGACAATGAAATGAAATTTCTTTTAAACCAAAACTTGCCCTAATTGAAAACACATTCTCTGATATATTTGAGGACAATCAAGTAGATCTTGGGCGGCGGTCGTCGCCGGCAGCCAAGCTCCACACGTGTACTTACAAGGCGACCGAACTCCGCACTATATACAACAACCCGAGTTGTGGGGTTGGGAAAGACTTATCTGTGATTTGCACATCACTGATGTCATTGTTCAATACTTATATAAAAGTAATGGAAAAGAGGAAAAATAATTTTGGTGATCTTAAACAAAATCTTCTGTCTAGAAAACTGTTTCTAAAGCTGACAAAGACAACTTCCAGTAGTTTTTAAAAGAAATCTTCACACATTTTGTTGGGCGTTCAAGATTTTAGGGTTGCTTCAATAACTGTGAATAAGGGATAAGTATATTCGATAACGCATTACATATTGTCCCAGCAAATTCATCTGTTCCATCAATGCAGGTTAATTATTTTGTTTATTTAATCATCTACAGTTATAAAAATATTCAAAAGAGAAACCAATAGATATCTTATCAAACACTGAATAATAACATAGCTGTCGCAGGCCGGTAGGATGTTGGTTGACCCGCGGAGTAGATAGGAGTAAGGGAGGGGGTAGATGTTCACCCGCAAGGACTTCTGCGTAAATGGAGACTGGTATCTAGAACACCTATTTTGTGGGCTATACGAGCCTATAAGAAGCTCGGGAGCTCGGCGTCCTAAGCCTATATGAGGCAGCTAACTTGACGTCTAGGTGTCTATCATATTTGATTGGATATTGGATTGGATATTGCTTTACGTCTCATATTTATGCAACTTGGCTAATCGAGACGAAGGGAGGGACGTAAGGGATGACGCGGGGGGACAAGAGGTGGACAGGCCTGTGCTGGTCAGAACCAGCCACAAGCATATGGGGTAGGGCAGGGGTACCCCCCCGTCGTGGTCGTCTCCGTCTGTGTCATCATCCGTCCGTGTTGTCTTTGTCGTCGCCGTCGGGGAGGTAGTCAAAGGGAAGGGGTTCCCCGACGACGACCCAGAGCTCGCCATTAGTTTCAGGGAGTGAAACTCCCCTATTCACGGGCCAAACCGCGAGAAGGTGTCGAGTTGGAATTTGAAGGCCCGTGTGTAGAGGAGGGCGTTCGAAGTCTCGCGACTAGGCCTATAGTAGGCATAAACTCGACGTCTCGAATGCTAGACCTTTAAGAGGCATGTCTGGAAGTTCTCGACGTCTCGGAGGTCTCGACGAAGGATGGTGTGGATATTGAAGGCGTAGCAATGAGAACAAATGACGTAGGTTTAACTAGGATAGTGGTATTGTGACAATATGTACATTGAACAGAGAGACAGGATAGATGTTGCGAGTGGCAGGCATAACCGAACCACTGGCGAGGCCCTCCAAGGAGCTCTCGTTTTATGGCAGAGTACGGTTGTCCGAACCCAAAGTTAGACACATGACCATCCCTTGAAGAGGGGGGGGAAATGACGTTGTATGGTGTCCTGAATGGATCGCCACAAGAACGTGAAAAAGAAATAACCGTTGCATGCTATTGACATTGAATTAGAACACAACATAAAACTAACAAGAATGAAACAGAAACACATACAAACAATACAAGAATAAACAATACAACCACCAGACAATATGCAAATCAAAAATAAACTTATGAAAATAGATTGTCTTTCTTGCTTGATGTTTCAATAAAAATATATGCCTATGTTTCATAGTTCAAATAATTGTTCTTTTATGAATATAATTGTTAATAGATAGTAAAATACGCAAAGTATATATTATTATATTCATATTTTTATCACTCGCGTGAAGTGGGGTTGCAACAAACTCCCACCTCGGAAATGAGGTCGGCTCATTTTCGAACTTTAACCCACACGGCACGCGCTCACGCACACGATACGCGGTAATGTAGTACGGGCTCCAACCGGGGGGGGGTGGCGCTCTCAGCCAAGAGGACGAATTCGCTGAGGAGGGGGGGGGGGGGAAACAGCCAAGAGGTTGACTCGACGATCTGCCCCCCTTGGTGACCACCATGGAATGGCGACTGGAACACCCAATGGAACACCAGTCGTCCACTGCGAATCGCCTCGGACCTCGGACAGCGACTTGGCCGTGCACGACAGTCATTGTCATGATGAAATGCCAAGTCGTCTTTACTTCTTCTTACTTCCTCCACCTTAGTGTTGCAGGTGCGGATGGTATATTGGCAGGTTGGAGGAAGGACGTATTTACAAGGAATGATTTAAAGTAGGCGGTCGCCTGAGGTTGTTTGCGTATGTAAACAAAAGATTTCTAGGAAGTATCACATGGACGAGGACGCTGCGTGATTTCACGCAAGGTGTAGAGGGGGCGGGGGGTTGTTTACTGAGGATTTAGTCTGTCGGGTCTCCGACTTGCCCTCCCACTCCTGGTAATTAGAGTCTCTTTTCGTCTTGCTTTTGGACCTCGACGGGGTGTAACTTTTGTATGGATCGAGTACATTCACCATACTGCGTCTTCAGCTTGGCTACCCGCGAGAATCCGTCCCGGCCAGGATATACGTCCATTACGCGGGCCAAGGGCCACTGCAATCTTTTTGCGTCATTGTTTTATGAACACTAGGTCCCCCCCGCCTTGCAGGTCTAGCCTAGTTTCCAAGCTGATCATGAAATTTCACTTTCAGCATCAAATGATGAAAACGTAAATATACACCTAAATTTATCTGACGATAGCGACGATAACATTCCGCTCGCCGTTTTAATTTCACAGAATGCAGCACTGTAATGTAATAAGCAAGTATTCTCATACAGTAGGTTGCTTGCAACACCTACACAAAGAACTCAATAAAACAACAACCTCAAGTACAAAAACCGGGCACCCTGGACGTGTGTTGGGCTCTTATCACTCACTGAACAGAACCTAACACTTTTCGAACATCGACCCCTCAGGCTGTACGGGCAAAACAGACGGAGCACAACACTGAGACAACGAATGCTTCTCTGACATGCTGGGCAGAATTAAGAGTAAACTAAACCTTCAGTCTTGACAGAACAGACAAGTCTGGGAGTTAACACACATTACACAAAACGATGCGAGAACTTAACAGCCCAGACTACCTAAAACAACACATCCATCAGCCCCACTAATCTAGCACGAGGGAGCCAAACAAGAACCGAACGATGAGCGGTGACAAAACACGTCCGCCTGCGACAAGAATAACAGACCGACTGCGAGGCGAGGACGCGGACGCGCTGTGGCTGTGCTAGAGGTTGCGTTTAAAAGGTGCGGGGCGGTGAGGTCATATCGAAGCTGCAAGTTCTCAATATCACAATATGACAGTAACACATGAATTCGGAGAGGTGTAATGCATTGGTTGTGAGTGGTATTTCTAGATGTGCAGCGATAACATCGTGACAATACTATAATGTTGCAGATGAGTGGCAAAAAACTGCAAAAATTAATGTTTGTGTGAAAAAAGGAGGAATTAGATTATGCCGTAGCATAAACAAAACAATATTCATCAGCATGAACAAATCCTGGGCGGATGAAAGTGGTCTCCCTCTCTTGAAGGATGTCTCCCTATTGACCTCTGATGAACGCCATCTATCAGAGCAGGAGAAAGCTCAAAGGCTGCAAGAGCATCTCCATCAAATGAATGAATCTCTAAACAAAAGTATGAAGAAAAGCTTTGAGGATGAAAGCAGTGAAGACGGATCTGAAGATGAGGAGGATGAAGAAGAAGATGAGCGTTTCTTGAATGCTCTTGCGTCATCTGACCAAGAAGCAGGACCTTCAACCAAAGTTGTAACAAATCCGAGAAACTCTCATGTGGATATGAACTCTGATTCAATTCCTGATCTTGCTGATATATTGGAGGATATCACCATAGATAATTCTAAAACCAATCTTACAAAGTCAACATATGCACGCACGGGGTGCTTTGTCTCTGAATCTGATCAAATTCTTACTGCATTATATGCCATCACAAATGATGCATCCATCTCGGAGCTCGACACCTTAAAGAAGGTTCGAGAACTTTATGGACAAGGGGTTAGAAGAGATCTTTACCTGGCTACATCCAAATGGTTAGCTATTGCTCCCTTGTATTTCCCTCAAAAAACCTTAATTTGCACCTATATTGAATTACTGATAGGGTCCAATCCTGGGAAAGGAAGTAAAAGTGATTCTTACTATGTAGGCTATCTCACAGGCATCGCCGAATCTCACCAGAGAGCCACAAGAGAAATTGCCAATCTGTGGAACTCAAGAAATTCTCAGCTTGAATCTCATCTCTCTACTGATTGGATATTGCTTTACGTCTCATATTTATGCAACTTGGCTAATCGAGACAAAGGGAGGGACGTAAGGGATGACCGCGGGGGAACAAGGGGTGGACAGGCCTGTGCTGGTCACAACCAGCCACAAGCATATGGGGAGGGCAGGGGTTCCCCACGTCGTGGTCGTCTCCGTCTGTGTCAGATATCCAAATTACATGCAGTTTTGAAGACTCAAACATCCCTCATTGAAGTTTTTAAGATTGCTGCAGATGATTCTGCACAGTAGGCTGCATCTTTCAAGAATCTGATGGAAGAAATCAGTAAGCAGTTGTCTCAAGGATCCAACAGGCTCAGGTCACCCGAAGGAGGAAGCTCTATGTCCATGATATCAGAACGGAATGAAGACACCCCAAAAAAACAGGAGAAGTCAATCCAAGGATTCAACTGGGGTGACATCATTGTTCCTATGGATGTGTTAAATGGAATTGTTCTGTGGGAAGACCTATTTTCCATTAACAACACTTTGGAAGGAAAGATGAGAGAGTTTTTAGAGACTATTGAGCATAAAAAAAAGAAAAAAAAAAGAAAAAAACAATTGTATATCAATGTAATTGATGGTCGCGCAGGTTGGAGAGCCACGAGTGTCTCATCGTTCAAAAACCTGGTTATTTATCCTTTAACCGCAAGGTGCGATATGGATTAGACAGCAATCTCGTTTTCAAATGTACTTCGTGTTACAAAGAACGAATTATTAACATTTCGGGCAAGGACAAAGCAGAGAAAGAAAACAAATTTAGCTGAGGCCTGGGGCACAGTCGCAATTAGACGGAAGCATTACCATTTGCAAGAATTTATGGCAATACTGAAGTTCCCAAGTCCATCATTTACGACTTACAAAAAACATGAAGACAATGTAGGGCAGGAATACACTTCACAAATGGTATTAGATCGATAGAGTAACCACATTATAACTAATTGGAGAGTGCTTTGATATATATGTATATATTAAAAGTAAGTTAGTTAGTTAATGTTGTTTTAGGGCACTCAACAGTAGAGTTATCAGTGCCCATGTCAAATGTATTGGAATCTTCCAAATTTTTTTTTTCCATAATTGTGGATTACCACCATGTTTTCTTCTTTCCAATGGGAGGAACGTTAGGGAAGACGAGGGGGGTTAATAGGAAGGAGTGAGGATGTTGGATAGGATGGTTAAACTGGGTGGGAACGGAGGAGTGCTCGTTGCAGAGAGGGCCGGCAAGTATGGAGACGAAAAAAGTGAAAGAAGAAAATAAATATGAGTAAGGCTGTGTGAATGAAGAAAGGTGTGATAAAAAATTGCGCGAGAGCTCTCTTTGCAACACGCACCCCAACCGGCCAGAGGTTGCCCTTCTTCATCTGAACACACTCCCTTCCCCTGAACACCCTTCTCACACTGAACAGAACCTAACACTTTCCGAACACCAACCACTCAGGCTGTACGGACAGGACAAGTGTTAGTATAAGTATTAGTACAGTCCTTGAAGATATGCTGCGAGATCGTATTGTGTGTGGGATTAATAATAAACAAGTACAACGGGACCTTCTGTCAATACCAAAGTTCTTCAACCACAAATCCGACGATTGCCTTCAGCTTGACACTGACGGTGAGATATCTGAGGCCCTCAGCCTGGATGAAGATCAAGATGAACAACGTGACATCCGCATTTCCCCAGGGATGAAGGTAAATTATAGATAACATAATTTGAGAATGATATAATTTGGCTAAATTAAAAAGTTGTGTTTGTGTAAAATAGACACTATTGCTTACAGCCAATCAACCGGCAATAGACAACGATCAGCGGGTGAATATTCATCGTATTCCCTCACACTGACACCGATACTGCAAATTCAAGAAGTGGTCGGAAGCTGTGAGCAAACTTGGCGTAAATGTGTGAAACATGTTAAGAAGGTGGACAAAACGTACACTAATTTCAATGGACGACATCCCCAATGTGGCGTGGGCGTACCGAGATCCTTGAGGGTAAGACTATAGTAAGTTAGTGTGACGTGTTTTGTTTACATTAAATTCGTTCATCTGTGTATAAGTTCTGTAATTTAGGGAGGTTTTATGATTGGGGGGCATAAGAAGTTTTTAATAGCTTATCAGGGCGGTCTGAAGAGTTGGGAAAAGGTATTACCTAAAGTTATTATTATTATTATTATTATTATTATATTATTATTATTATTATTATTATTATTATTATTATTATTATTATTATTATTATTATTATTATTATTATTATTATTATTATTATTATTATTATTATTATTATTATTATTATTATTATTATTATATGTGCAGTCTACAACACCTAATCATTCATCTCAATTCCCAATTTGCTTTTCATTTTTATTTTTTATTGCAGTTGTTCAATTTACTATTTTCATCATGTATCCTGTTTGCTTGCTTTGCTTTAAGATTTGACTACGAATGACAAGTCTGTTTGTTTGATTTTTGGAGGAGTCTTGAAATATTTAGATACTTGGTGCAAGTATGTAAAATTTATTCACCTAATACTGTGTTGTTTTTGTGTTACCTCAAGTATAATATTTTTATATTCAATATTCAAGTTTGTTTTTTTTTTTAGTTTTGTTTTGTTATACAGGACGGTGTTCCACTGAGTTTGTTCTATTTTTCTTTGTTATTGTTGTAATAACTTCGCACAACACCGTAGTTGTATGAAATGTACACATTGTTGTGGTTTAAACCACAGACAAGCCTTACTTTAAGGCTTTGTGGACCGAAGCATATAAAAAATGTACACATATGTAATAATTGAATTTAAAAAAAATATATATATATATATATTATTATTATTATTATTATTATTATTATTATTATTATTATTCACATTTTCCACATCTCGGTAAAAACCCGGGTACAAGTAAATGCAATGTATTGCGGACTATGTCAAGCAATACATGTGCCTATAATAATAACAAAACATTCATATTCAAAACTTATCTAAAATCTATACAGTATTCAACATAACATTCAATCAAAAACTAATCTTAATCTTTACAAATATACAACATAAAATGGTTTTATAAAACATTGTCATTGAGGAATTTTCGGACTATATGGCATGTACAAATTATAACCGCTTTCTGCATTTTGATGAATAAATTCTTGTTAATGTCCAGTTGGTGTAAACTATTGTGTAGGTTGTGTGGTATAACTGCCGTGGCTGACACAATAATTGGTATTGTAGTGACTTGATCTTGTTTCCACATTTTCTTTATTTCTTGTCCTAAGTCAAAGTAGCGGCTAACTTTTCTGTCCCACGTTGATTCAATATTTTGACTTAGTGGAATTGCTACATCAATAATAAATGTTTTTCCTTTTTGATTTATCCGTTAAAATGATATCAGGCCTATTATGTTGTATCGTCTTATCTGTAATAACAGCCCGATCATAATAAAGTTTCCAATCACAATTTTCTAATACTTTTTCAGGTTGGTACTTATAGTATGGTACTGGTACGATGTTCTCCAGTAACGAACACTTTTGGGCCAGATGTTGGTGAATTATGTTGGCAACTTGATTATGTCTGTGCAAATAGTCTGACTGGGCTAGAAGTTTACATCCCGATATACATGATCTATGGTCTCTTTGTCAAGTGGCACTTTCTACATTTATCATCCAGAATTGTCTTGTCTTTAATGATGTGCTTCTTGTAATTTCGTGTAGCAATTATTTGATCCTGTATAGCCATGAAAAATCCCTCTGTTTCTCCGAATAAATCGCCTACTTGTAACCATTTATTAGATGCATCAGTGTCTACATAATCACGATGCAATTCTGTGTGATGTCTCCCATGTAGTATCTTAAGTTTCCACATTTCTTCTTTCATATCATCACTTATGAGATTGTCTGCAAAATTGTCATCATTATGCAGATCTAATGGCGTGAGGTTGACATCCGCTTGCACTACAGCTGTATGTAATCGCGAAGGATACTTTTACTATAGAAGTATTCCCTTAACAAATTCATTGATTATTATATTATTATTATTATTATTATTATTATTATTATTATTATTATTATTATTATTATTATTATTATTATTATTATTATTATAATTCGGTCACAAGCAGCCGTGCCGAGCGGACGTGCCTTGCCTCGCTCTGTGCGCTGCATTAGATTAGATAGCAATGTCGTGTGGTAAGTGCAGCAGTGAATTGCCTAGTGATGGGGATTACGTATCTTGCATGGGATTGTTCGAAGAATTATCATTTCAAAGACTGTTCGGGTTAAAACGTGCGACGTACAATTCTAAATCGCAAGAAAGTAAATCGCTGTGGCGTTGTGTCAAGTGCCCGAGACGAAAGAAGAACAGTGAAGCGGAAGAGACAGTTACACTACAAACCGTTTTGAAAGTTGTTTGTGAACTGCGAAGTGAAATCAAAGAAATTAAAAATGAACTATTTTCTTTGAGGGACTTAAAAGAAAAACTTATTGAAAGTGATCTTGCAATTCAAAACTTAGTTGAAGAAGTAGCTGTCAAGGACAAGATTATAGAGGAACTAGCCGAGCAGGTAAATGATCTTGATCAGTACGGTAGAAACAAAAACATTGAGATTTCAAATGTGATAGAATGTGACAACGAAAACATAGAAACCATTGTGAGGTCTATTGCGGATAAATTTAAATGTAGAGCTAGAAGACTATGACATCGACGTGGTCCATCGAGTGCCAGCCAGAAACAAAGATTACCCTTCCAAAGTTGTAGTTTCAATTTACTTCGCGAAAAAAACGCGAACGAGATATTAGCAGCCCGGCGACTGCCCGTAAAAAACAGCGACGTCATTCGGGGAGTACCAAAGAAAAGGACTTGAATATTTTTATTAACGAACATCTTTCTCCCTATTTCCGCAATTTATTTTGGCAGGTCAAGCAGAAGGCAAAGGTTGTTGGGTACAAATTTGTCTGGTTCCGACGAGGGATAATTTGTGCGCGTAAAGACGAGCAGTCAACGGTTGTGGTCAAGATAATACAATCGGGACATTGATCAACTGAAGTAAACAGGCTGTACAATCTATATGGACTTATGGTCTCAAGACGATCTTGAAGGTGTTGATTGGACATGTGAAACTACGGACAGTCTGGACGATTGGTGCAAAGAAAATTGTAAAGGTATAATTGTTTTCCACTTAAATATTAGATCTATAAGGAAAAATTGGGACGAACTACTCGTAGTATTGCAAAACCAGATAAATAAATTCCATATATTAGTCTTAAGTGAAGTTAGTGTTTTAGAAGAAAGCTCAGTGTATCAAATAGATGGTTATAATCGTTATTGTAAACTACGACTTAGTAAGAGGGGGGGGTGGATTAATACTATTTGTTAGCAAAACTGTGAGGTTTGACATAGAAGATGTATTATTTCATAGTTTTGAAGGGATCTGTGGTAACCTGATTATAGGAGCAGGAAGGGTTATATCACTGTTATGTGTATATAGACCTCCTGATTACAATACAAAATTAGAGTTTATTAACGAAATAGAAAACTATTGGATGCAAAATAAAAATAAACATTGCATATATATTGGTGATTCAAATATTGATGTACTCGATCATAATGATGTCAGAGTTCAGTTGTATCAAGCGTGTTTAGCAACTAGTGGGTTTTTGTACAGTGTGTCACTGCATCAACGCGAGAGGAAATAGTTAATAATAGGCTTAGCATACCTGTATAGACCTTTGTTTACATCCGAGGTATTGACCTAGATGTCAAAACAGCGGTATATACAACAAAGATTAGCGATCATTATATATAGTTGCATCCACAGGAATTGACCTTGTTCATATAAATACAATAAACGAACCAGTTGCGAAAAAATGTATAAACGAAGCTAAATTAGTGGAAGTGTTAAAACGCATGAAATGGGATAATTTATTATCAGCCAAGAGTGTATTCCCTTATACGAATCAATCCAGAGCAATTTTAAAATAGCCTACGATGTGGCTTCTAATTTTAAGAGTCGAAAGTTAAAAGAAGAGTGAATAAAGTGTGGATGACGAAAGAGTTATTAAAATCAGTAAAGGAAAGAGATCGCGCTTTTCAAAGGTGGAAAAAATGTCCGCAATTCAGTGTATTTAAAAATGAATATAGGAGAGATTATAATAGGTTAAGAAATAGAACAAATAAAATATAATCGATGGTAATCGACATTACTATGTACATGCATTAGAACAGGGTAAAGACTGCAGAAAAACAACGTGGCAAAATATAAATGAAATTATGGGTCGGAAAAGGAGATACAGTTGAGGAAGTTATAAATCAAATTTTAGGTAGACATGATACAATTCCAAACATTGCTAATAATTTTGCAAATACCTTTGTAGATGAAATTGAAAATATTGTTCACATTTGCGACATTAAGTGTGTCGATAACAATATGAGAGATAATGCATACGAGCAACAATTACAGTCGATATACGTGCCTCCTATTTTAGCGACCGGAGTCAAAGAAATAATACTTAAAATGAATATTAATAAAAAGGCAGGTATTGACGGAATTAGAGTTAAGGATTTGCAAAATATAGTTGATGAGATCAGTCCAGTTATTGCCCTATTTATTAACCTATCCTTGAAGGAGGGCATTATTCCAGAAACGTTGAAAACATCTGTTGTCAGGCCAATTTTCAAAAAAGGTGACCATTTGAAATATGTCAATTATAGGCCAATTGCCATTATGTGTAGCATTGAAAAAATACTTGAAAGATACGTGGCAAATTGCTTAATAGATTACATGACGAAATTTAAAATAATAAACGAACAGCAATATGGATTTCAAGAGGAAAAGTACAGTAGACCTTTTGGCATCCTTTTCTGACCTAGTTAATACTAAGCTAGACGAAAATTTTAACATTTTATGTATGTTTATCGATTATAAAAAAGCATTTGACACCCTTGATTTTAATAAGCTGCTAGATGCGTTGGAAAGTATTGGGGTTAGAGGTACATTGTTAAATTGGTTTAAAAATTATTTATCGAACAGAAAGTTAATTGTAAGAATAGGCGAAGTGTATAGTGAGCAAAGTCATGTAGCAGTGGCGTACCACAAGGCTCTATTTTAGGACCTCAACTTTACTAAATATATGTAAATATTATGGTTAAGTATATTATTAAGGCATTGCTTTTTGCTACGCTGATGACTTTGCTTTAGTGTCTATCCATAAAAACGTAAAAATTGCAGAAAGATACTTGCAAAATGATTTTCTTAAATTTACTCAGGTGGAACCATGACGTAAGGCTAATCGTAAATATTGAAAAAACAAAGATTGTGCACATTTCTATGCCGCTAAACGCGGGTCGAAATACTAATATCAATGTTATTGCCCACAATTTTGAATGCTTACATCTAAACGCGGGTAAAATTGATCTGGATTGTTCGTGTGGTACATCAATTGCAACTGTTTACAGCCATCCGTATTTGGGGTTGGAGATCGATAGTAACTTTAGTTGGAATATACAAGCTGAGAAAATATGTAAACGCTTAAGGTCATGCGCTTACCAATTATATGCAGTTAAAAGTATTTTACCATTTAAATATGTAAAGATGGTTTATATAGCCCTTGCAGAGTCGGTTATTTCTTACGGTCTGTTAATTTGGGGAAATGCTTCGTTATCACAGCTAAATAGCATAATCTCTATTCAAAATAAAATAATGAAGATGATCACTTTTGAAAATAATTTAAGCACTTTAGAATGTTATAGACTACAAACGTTTTAACCTTTACAAAAATTATTCCACATATAAATTAGTTTTGAAACATTTTTCGTTAATAGTCACAAAATTGTATAAACCACACTACTTCTACTCGTCCAAATCTTCGGAAGTATACCAGTTGCCACGGGTTGCAAATAAGTATGGTAAAAGAACACTTAGCTACACTATACCTTTCTTTTTTAATAGTATTCCAAAGAACATCAGAGATTTAGAGACTATTTATGAAATCAAAAGAGAGCTAAAGGCATTTTTATTACGAAATATGCAATGAGTTAGGGTTGTTGTGTATTTGGTTATATATAAGTGTTTCATAATTTAATGTACATGGATTAGCACTATAATTTTTCACTGTTCTATATCTGTTCTATTCAATGTTTATTCACTGTATTATCTGCAAACTGTTGCTTCACAAAAATGTTTTTGGCTAGTATAAGTATTTAATTTGCACATTAATTACTTGTTTTTATCTACTATTTTAATCTTTTATTTTAGTGTTATGTATTTTTATTTTTATTTTATTTTTTATTACACGCTGAGTCATTCACTGCTTACTGATACTTACTGTTACTTCACTTATTATTGTATTGCTATCTAGAATTTTGAAATATTGAATTAGTTAAAAACCATTATTTCACATGCATGATTTTCTTTAATGTAACATGTTCCACAGTTAAGCTGTCCTGTGCAGCTTGTGGATGGCCGAACTTGTTGATAGAAAATGTATAAGAGATATGTATTTCAATAAAAAAAAAAAAAAAAAAAAATTATGATTATTATTATTATTATTATTATTATTATTATTATTATTATTGTTATTATTATGATTATTATTATTATTTTATTTTATTTTTTATTTTTTAAAATTTTATGCATGTGTTCTTATTTGTTTTGATAAGCAAACACTCCCAGTCCCAGAGATTGATAACGCCGAGGCAAGAGCGTTATTGGAGAGACTAACACAATACGTGAGAAGGTATTGGCTGAATATAGTAAGACCAGAGGTAATGTCTGTCCATAACGTGCCAAAACGTACAAACAATAATATGGAGGCGTTCCATCGAAACCTTGCTAGGAGGATGAATCTAAGCCCGAACATTTGGATTTTCTTAGGTATTTTAAATAATAACCATTTAACCAAAATCATTATTATTAGTGTTAGTATTTTCAATTTTAATAACTATTATCAACGTATTTATTTTTATTTTTTTTTTAAAATTTATTTTATTACTTATACGTATGTAATACGTTATAATAAACGTATTATCATACGTATTTATTACGTTTTCTACAACCGTAATTTAAAACGTTTAAAGCTATTGACATAGAGACGTTATTACAACGTAAGTATAATACGTATTTCACCAGACGCTACGTTATAATAACGTTATAATAACGTATGTGTGTTCATAGGGATTGTTTTTTATGTGTTATGTATTATTCAATTTAATATAATTCCCCTATTACAATATCAATGAGGCTTATCGGTTATTAACCAAAACTGCATAGCAAAGCACTTACCAAATCTGTTTTTTTTGGCCATTAGTGGGGGGTGAGGGGGGTACGTAAAACCTAATTTATTTCTATGAAAAAAACATGTCAACAATTGACTTTGAATGATCTATTTTTTCTTAATTTTGGTTTAAAGGGGTTTCATTTTATAAAAGTTTTCCACGTTTTGATCACGAATTCACAATTCATTGAAGTGTTTCCCTTTAAGAGCGACCTATTTTTTTGTCACCTCATACCATGTAGGTTTGTTATTCTGTCGCGACAGTGTTTCTAATTCAGTATGTTTGGGTTATTTGTATTTTTAACATCAAACATTTTGTGCAGCGTGCGCATGGCTATGCCTAATGATACACACCTTATCAAGCAAGGCACTTCCCGCTGTTCTTTTAACTCTATCTTGCGTGAAAACATACCATGCCATCCTTAAAAGTGGGCTAGAGCTTCCTGATATGAAACGTCTCCGCCTAATATGATAAGACAGCGATTGGCGGTTGACACCATTTTGTTCTTTCAGAAAATGTCTACGAGAAACAGGGAGAAGACTAACACCAATTGAGAAAGAAAAACCAGCCGTCCCCAGACCGTGTCCGAAGACCACAGAGTCAGGGAGGCTCTGATTAAGTCTTTCTGGAGGGGGCAATGGCCTGTCAGAAACCACCGAGGTATCCACAAAGGGAGCTTGAGGAGGGGGGGAATATCCTTTGGCCCTCCGGTCTAAGCCAAAGATAAATCCAAGAATCCCAGACGTACTCGTACCAACTAATTTTTAGCCCCTTGCTAAACAAGGTGGGAAAATATTAAGGGGCTCACCGGCCTGAAGTCAAGGCGGCCTCCAATCACCAGGCCCCGACCTTGGAAAACAAGTATAGCCCTTCACTCGGAAGAATAGAATCAAGTCAGTGGTTGATCATCTAAAGCATAAAGACCATTCTTGATCATTCTGATCATTCATCTTGCAGAACTGAGCTTGACAGCAAATAGGCCTACTATTATGATTTAATTCACTCACTGCCATATAAAATAACGTACCTCAACATTAGAGGGCTGTGGATGACGTCACTTAACTGGGTTTTGCGATTGAACAGCTAAACGCAGTTACCGCCAGATTACCCATGATCCCATGCACACATTTAACTGAATTTAAATCTTAACCTTAGTTAAGAAATGAAATGTGAACAGGATATTAGAAGGTATCCTCGGTGAGATGAAGAGATCCAGGGTGTAACATCGTCGTTTATTTCACAAAGCTTATTATTTTGCTTTGATATGCCATTCTTTGCACCACTTTTCTTTAAGTTTGAGTTTGAAAAATTTGCTTTAAGATCAGGCGTTACAACTAAATGGCAATCAATTTGTTTTTTGTTACCAGCTTCTTTAGCACTTTGGTCGGCGACATCATTTCCTAAAATACCAGAATGACCAGACAGCCAACAAAAAACTATTGATTTTTTGTTTTGCAGCAAGTTTCGACAATTTTAGTGTATTTTATTAATTAATGGGTGTGAAGTGTAAAATTGGGCAAATTGCCTCTAGTGAACTTAAGAATCCGTGCACACTAAAAATTTGGAGTCCTTACTATCAAGAGCAAATAGGAGGCTTTGTAGAATTGCAAACAGTTCTGCATTGTAGACGCTATATGTGGAATGGAGTTTAAAGTTGAAGTTGTTGCTCTCCGTTGTAAAGGCAGAGCCGACTGAATTGTTCACTTTTGAACCGTCTGTAAATATATTTCTGAAATCTTTGTAGTTGTATCGGATTTCGTTCAATAGTGCTTTATATTGTATGTTTGATGTGGTGGCCTTTTTGTGTTTTGAGAGCTGTGTTATGCAGCATGGTTTGTTAAGTGTCCAAGGTGCGATTGCCCCTTTTGATTTATAAAAACAAGGGGAAGTGTAATGTTTAAGGCCTGTAGAAATTTCCCAGGGAGCGGATCCCCACCGGTCTCGAGGCCTTCAGGCGAATTTTCATACCAATTTTGAAATGGAGGGTCGAAAACTGCTTTATAAGCTGGGTTTGTAGGAGATCCTTTTAATGAGGCTAAGTAATTAAGCATTAAGTACTTTCTTCTGGAGGATAGAGATGGTTCTGCAGACTCGCAAAGAAGACTGGAATGGGGCCCTCGTACGGAAAGCTCCTGTGGATAGCCTTATACCAGTGTGGTGAACTGAAACCCAAACGTCTTGATAAAAGAAGGTCTAGCCGAATCATAAATAAAACTAGCAAAATCCAACTTAGAGCTGATAAGGGAGCGAAAAAGCTGTAACAGGGTTGTACAAATCAGCCCCCCAAATTAGTATTGCCGAGCACTCGTAGGATGTTCAAGGCCTTTAAAACACTTGGTTCGTAGGTTTTTAGATATGTGGCCTTCCACGATAACTTTGTATCAAATAACATTCCCAAAAACCGTGTTATTTCGCAAATGGTCCGTGCTGCCCATTGTCGTCCCGTCGGGGAGGTCAAAGGGAAGGGGAAAGTTCCCCAAACGACGACTCAGAGCTCGCCATTAGTTTCGGGAGAAAACTAGCCTATTCACGGGCCAAAACCGCGAGAAGGTTGCGATTTTTGATTTGATGGCCCGCGAAGACGACATCTATGACTGTGACAACACCGGGGCAGTCCTTATTGTCCACTTCTAGGCCTTCTGCGAAGACTACATCTATGTCTGTGACAGCACCTAGGAAGTCCTTATTGTCCACATCTTGGCATACCCCCAGGAACGATGCCATCTATTGCACCTGGGCGTCCTTTTTGCCCCACTTCTAGGCCTTCTGCGAAGACACATCTATGACTGTGACAGCACCGGGGGCAGTCCTTATTGCCCCACTTCTAGGCCTTCTGCAAAGACATCTATGTCTGTGACGCACCTAGGAAGTCCTTTATGTCCACATTTTGGGCATACCCCCACAGGAAACGATGCCATCTATTGCACCTGGGCAGTCCTTATTGTCCACTTCTAGGCCTTCTGCGAAGACGACATCTTTGACTGAGGAAGCACCTAGGAAGTCCTTATATGGGTCGTGCCCCCAAAATTGAATTGAAATTGAATTGAGATTATAAAATATTATTACTGATTACGAGTTATGCTGGCGAGCCGAGTCACGGCCAGTAATGTAATGTAATGCGTCAGCTGTTTCTTGTTGTAACGGGCGAGCTGTCAAGTGATGGCACGTGGTTTTGTTGTACGCAAATGGCTTGTTCGTTTTTTTTTTATTTATGATTGATTGATTGGATATTGCTTTACGTCTCATATTTATGCAACTTGGCTAATCGAGACGAAGGGAGGGACGTAAGGGATGACTCTGGGGGGACAAGGGTGGACGAGCCTGTGCTGGTCAGAACCACCACAAGCATATGGGGGGGCAGGGGTTTCCCCCACGTCGTGGTCGTCTCCGTCTGTGTCATCATCCGTACGTGTTGTCTTTGTCGTCGCCGTCGGGGAGGTAGTCAAAGGGGAAAGGGGTTCCCCGACGACGACCCAGTGCTCGCCATTATTTTTAGGGGGTGAAACTCCCCTATTCACGGGCCAAACCGCGAGAAGGTGTCGAGTTGGATTTTGAAGGCGTTACAGTTGACGCGCCCCGCTCCCTCGAATTTGGTATCGGGGGGAGGAAGGGAAAGCAGTACATGCCTGCAATTCTGACAGACGACGGAGAAGTGTCCGGCTCGTTTAAATCCAAAGTCGGGTCCACACTGGCAAATTATTTTTTATTTTGAAAATCTAGGAATTTACCAGGAATTCCAATGTTATTACCCTTAGGGATCTTGGACAGTAAATCTTAATGTGCCTACTTATTGTTTTCGTTTTGAATTACGCACAAACAATAAATTTGCTAATTATATTGTGTTTTTTTTTATTGTTTGTGAACAGATTAAGATATAGGGGTTTACAGGTTAAAATTTTTGATTCCTAATTCACAGGAATTAAAATATTTGATTTGGAAGGTTTGACTGTCGTTTGAGTCACGTCTTTTATATTAGTACCTGGATGTAAAATGCCAAAGGCGAGGTTATGAAATTTTGTCCCCGGAAAACGTGGGATTCCTTTTTTTTTTTTTCTTTCTTAAACTAGGATTTTCAGCTTAGGGGTCCTGGTATGTTGGTTTCACTGGTTCTTTTGGAGAGGATGTGGCGCCGAATGAAGTGAATCTTTGCCAAGACAGAAGAGATCTTTCGGCCCAAAACAAAGGAAGAGGACATCATCTGAAGAGGACAAAAGGAAGAGAAAAAGGGAGGAAGACCTCATCGCCAGAGGATACTTCAGCCATGTTTTCCGGGTTAAAAAATACTTTGCACTCAGGAGGAGGACAGACGAAAAGAACCCAACCATGTGCTTTCCAGCCATCAGCGGATAAACGGAGTACTCTGGATTAAGGTCACCCGACCCCATCCCTCAGGAGAGGGCAGAGGAAATGTTTAATGGGCAACGGGGGTTTTTCAAGCTACCAGCAGCCCAGGTCACGAGGTCGTGCCCTATAGTTGGGGGGGGGGGGGGGGCATGTCATATATTAGGGTTAGGACCCCAACACATGTGTCTACCCAACCGGGAAGATGTCCCCAATCGTGCATGACGTCAATTACTCGATCGCACCGGATACTAAACCCAGGTCAATGGCTGAGAAGCGTTCAACCTAGGAAGTTGGCTAGTCCCTGTATCAGCGTTTACCCGGGCTCTTTCTCAATAAACACGGGCATAGATTGAACCAGGCAATGAACTACGTTCGGCAGTCGTCAGGTATTTCCCCATGTAATTAAGCAAACTGACGTTGGACTTCGATGAAGTGCACTGAACGTAAGAGTGCTGAGGTACGTAGAGACGTTCGTGGAAAAACAGGGAGACGAGTGACAACCGTTGACGGAGGAGGTCAGGACAGTGCAACAAGAATCGCACGTGAACCAAAATGTCCTGGAAGAGTTTCTAAGTGAGGATTCCCGATGAAGAAAACCCGAACAAGGATTAGCCGTAAAAAGGTGAAATGAGAAGACATCGCCGGGTTCGACATCAGGGGGTCCGGGAGAGCCAGTCCCAAACCCCATACCAGGGAAACCCAAGCATTCGGTAAGGCCATGCACACCCATTAGTAAGTCAAGAGTCAGTATAGGTATTTAACCCACGGTCTGCCAGACGGAACCCCTAGGTTCGATCCTAGGCCAGAATAGGAAAGGGTTTTTTATGTTTATCTTTAATACAGTGCTGGTCTCTTAAGTGGATTCACGTCTAATTACTGTGTCTACATCCCCTTCATGAACCCACCTACCCACGATCCTGGTCCATGCTAGTTATTTAGACCTAAAGAGTACTGCTGCGCCCCCATTTAAACACTCATTTGGCGAACACTATCCTCCGCCAAAGGGCCTAATTAGCTATGCGTGACAATATTCATAAGTTGTTTTTAATGTATAATAATCAGGCCGAGAAAGAATACAAAGTGAAGGACAATATGTTTCGCACCATTTTTACACATGAATTTAATGTAGGTTTTAGCACACCTGCAGCTGATGTGTGCAGTTACTGCACACAGGTAAAAAATCAAATTGCTAACTGCCTCGTTGCAGAGGATAAACCAAAACTTATAACAAGTTTAAGAATACATAAATTGCGAAACAAAGGCCCTTTTTTAAAAACAAATTGATGAAAGAGGGTAGGGCAGAAAACTCCATAAGTCTGTGTTTTGACATGCAGCAAGTTCAGCCCCTGCCAAAAACCCCCATTCAAGAAGCCATTTACAGTAGACAGATAAGTTTCTACAATTTGTGTTGTGTCTCAGTAGACGCGAGAAATCCCACCTTTTATACTTGGACAGAAGATCAGGCAGGTAGAGGTTCTACTGAGGTGGGATCTGTAATACTTAGCCACTTGCGTGGGTTAAACTTAGACGGCATAGAGTATATTCGTTTGTTTTGTGATGGCTGTGGAGGCCTGAACAAAAATGCACATGTAATTCATATGCTCATTTACTGGCTACAACTCGAGTCACCCCCTGGAGTAAAAGAAATTACAATCACCTTTCCAGTTAGAGGCCATAGTTACCTTGCGGCAGACTTTTGTTTTGGAAGAGTAGAGAAGATTTTCCGTAAGCACTCCGTTATTACGAAAAAAGGAGAATACCAATGAAATTTTGTAGTGAGGTTGGTCAATTAAAACAGTTAGGAGTATCTGGCTGTTATGCAAAATCAACCAATTAGAAGGGTATCTCCGAAAAATGGAACAAATTCAGGATGTAAAGTTATTTGTTTTTAAAAAAACAAAAAAACGTTCTAATGTAACAACTGTTCAGAAAAAAATGTTCACCATTTTATCGAGTCGAAATGAACACAGTGTTTGATTCGTTACTGAAAAAGGGGTAATCACTGGATAAAATTCAGCTTCATACACTACAACTTTCACAAACCCCAAAATCGGATGAAAAAAAAATGATGTCCGGAAACTGTTGGAAAAAAAGTTTGGGGATAAATGGGAGTTTAATGGATTCACTTTTGTGGTATAAGAAATTTTTGGGCCTTGAAAACCCAAATTGTGGAAAATGAGGATAGGCTTAATGATCATAAAAAATTGTACTTGCATTGAAGAGAACCAGGTGTAGCTCAAGTGTAAATTGAACCCTTTCACTTCTCAATTAAATTTTTTCCTAGATTAGTATGATTTAAATAATTTAAATGAAACAATTAAAATTTAACATTTTTTACTAAGATATTTTGAATTTTTATCGAGAGGGTTAACAAAAAGGAATACACACCGAAATAAAGAATTATTTCGTTCAAAGGTAAACATGTCCCTCATTTTTCTTTTCATACCCAAACATGTCCACAGCTTTTAATCAAAACCAGACATGTCCAATAAACAATTAATGTTTAATTGATAAATATAATGACAAAAATTACAAAATTTTGGTCCCTCATATTAAAAACTATTATATGTTAAAATTAAATGAATTTTTGGATTTTTTTAATTAAAGGATCTGGCCTAGGTAGAATTTTGCTATTATCTCCTTATTTTTTATGGTGGACATGTCTCGTTTTGAAACTCAGCTCCACTTCTGCAATCTTAATACAATATCCGCACAATATGCGCTTATATCAGTATACGCTGTATATCCCTAGTTTGAATTACAATGATAATTCTTTTCTCAATGCCTACTGCCTATTAGTATGTAGTTGTTTCAAAGTCACAAATACGTTAGGAGTTAGGACACTTCAGGACACGTCATATTGTTACGTTATGTTTTTTATTGTGGGCCTACTCTACTACAATTGTTCATGTGGGTACCTAATTCATGTGCCTATGTCGTCATTTGCTCAGAAAATTGTGTTTATTTGGCAAATTCCAAACCATATGCTGAAACAGTCCAAAATATTTTTATATATATTTTATATGCATATTTTAATAAACTAGGAAAACGCTAAAGTCCCGCCGCGTTGATGGATGAGCGTTTTTGTAAGTTTTTAGTTTGCGTGGGACCACTTTTTCTTTGCAAGTGCTTTGTGAATGCATTGTAGGTGATTGTTGTCAAGTTTCTATTGTTACTTGTTAATTGTTATTTTAAACCTCAAAAAACTCATTTTAAAACCTTTATTTCTATGGATTCTGGCTATTTTTTCAACTTTTTCTTTCAAAGGTCAATACATCACCATAACCTTAATGTCCATGTGAAACATGAACGTTCCAGCCCCACCCGCTTGGTCAGAATCGGGAAAATGTCACGAAAATTTCGCACTAAAAATCGAAAAAAAATCGTAAAAGTACGATATTCATGAGAAATTTTTCTTCGATTTTACCCAAAAACGTGGCAGGTCTAAGTTTAAAGATTTCGAAGGTCCTGCCAAAATTTCATCAAGATCGCATATGCCGTTTGCCCGGAATCGTGCAAACAAACAGACAGAAAAAAAAAAATTGGAGCTAAATTTTTTGAGGGTTCAGTTAAATTGAAGTTTTCGCTTCGCTCACTTCGCTCGCTACGCTCATCCAACAAATGGAGTTTTTTCATCGGCCACACTCATACACAGTACCCACTGAATGTGATCTAACATCAGAATCATCATCCGTTTGAAATTTTAGTATTAACTCCGTGCAAGTGCACCATTGGCGGTGCATTAGGAACGAGTGATGCACTGAGCCGCATTGCATACGATGGCAGTGGGATGGAGTTAGTGCAATATGGCGGCCCTTGACGCGAGGCATTTGTTTTTGTTGATAGAGATTTTGGAAACGTCAGATAGCAGCGATGCTAAAAGCCTGCGTTTGAAAATTTCTTCTAATTCGTAAGCCATAAAAATAATCTCTGTAATACCGGTACTTAGGTCTTCTAATGTTGAACTCAAACAAAGTGAATTCTAAAATACAAAATAGATTTCAGATGTTGTTAACAGCTGTTCTGACAACAAAGTATGATAGGCCTAGACTATGATATTGTTTTTGCTAGGCCTGGGCCTATACTCCGTGTAGCCAAGAATCATGATGAGGCCTGTGCCGAAGTACGGTTAAGGTCCTTGGTCCTAATTTGTTTTACTAATGTTTCGATTGTGAGAAAATTTCTCCTTGTTGCTGGTCCCCTTGAATGTCACTTCTATTAATTGTCCCGTGTAAAAGGACGCCATGTTTGCACGATTGTTGATAATCTGGTTCCATTGGAGATTGAACTAGATTGCATGAGTGCAATACTCGGCAAGTGCAATGACGTCACAGTCATGTTTCAGTGCAAGCTACTTGCGCACTCAGTGCATGCCAATGGAAAACGCCATTAGATTGTTATTATAGATTGTTATGTTATTTTCATTCAACTTACCTACTTTCTCTTTATTTTTGCAGATGGATGAGATAATTGAATTCATCAAAACTGTTTTTCCCGATATGACAAGTGACAAAGAAACTGAGGTGATTTCTGCTTTTAGAGGAGGCAGGACTCACCAACATAGAGGACCTAAAATTTTTAGAGCCCTCTGAAGACATCCCTGGGGTTTTCAAAAAGATTCCCGCTAAAAAACTTAAACTGGCCCTCATGGAGCGATTTTCTCCGGCTCGGCAAATTTCTGCACCACCAGTACCTATCACCCCACAAGCAGGAACCAGCACCAGTACACTATCACCTTTCACAACCCCCCATTCTTCTATTCAACTGCAATTGTTAAATTACCGCCTAGACGAGGAAAAGTAATCCCAAAGTCCCTACAACAAAAAATTTTAAACAAAAGACCTCCTTCCGGCTCCGAACAAATTGACTTAGTTCACAACATCACAAATGATATATTCGCAATTTCCCGGCATCCAGGCAAACAAATTTTTGCCGGCATCGCCCAGCAATTGGCCCTAAAGTACCCGGCTACTTTTGCGGAAAAGTATGAAAGTGGTGTACCCATTGGTGGGAGATCATTAGCATTTGAAAAAAAGTTATTGGACAGGATGGCGAACCTTAATCGGAAGTACCGTAAAGAGAGGCAGGCGGGTAATAGACAAACTGAAAGCGATGACGAAGAAGACACACCTAGACATAAAAGACAGAAAAAAAGCTCCAGCTACGGATGTGTTAACTTCGCTCCCGACCTGCCATGGATGAAGATGAAGAAAGCCAAGAAATAAAGAAGACCTGGCTAGTAGAGCAGGCCACAATTGCCAGCAACGCTAGGGAGTGGGGAAAATGCAAAGAATACATGCATATAACATTTTCTTCCCAACGCAAAGCGGTAAACGACAAACTCCCAATCCCGGACTTACCAAAAGAGTGGCCATTTCTGTTAGAGGTGAGATTTTTAATCACATACAGTTGAGCTCATTGCAGTAACTTAATCATTATTGGCATTGCAAATTCATTTCATTCCCAATCTATTTATTGTTATTTGCCAATTTTACTTGAAACTCTTACTTTTTTCAATATCATTAGACCTACCTCAATAATTAGACCTATTTATTTATAGTCTCTATTTCCAGAACCAAATTTTAATTTTAAAATTGTGCTATTTTTGTTTGAACTGAAGGATTTAGGCCCCAATATGTGTAGTATGACATTACCGGATTGTTTAGGTTTTGTTTTCCGGTACCGGTACTATTGTGGTTTGTAGAATGGTAGGGCCTATGCTTCACAGTATTTAAAAAAAATATGGTAATACTAATAGGTCTACATACAGTTCCAAAATTTTAAGACATTATTAAGACAGGGAGGCCTATAATGAAGTATAATACCATTTAAAGTTTCTTTAGACAATAATATTTCTGTTAAAATTGCAATTGACTGGGTCTTTATTTTAAATGGAGTAAGCAACCATTTGCAGAACTGGAACTTTACTCCAACACACGCGTATTTGTTTTGCAAGGCCTACCCCCCACATTTCTCTAGACAATTGTCAATTAAATAAATAAATAAATAAATTTTATTTAGAGTCTACCCACTCAGTTATATAACTGATTCCTGGATACCCTCATGGGCCTATACTGCTTGCAATGTTTGTTTTTTGTAAATTAGGGTCGTAAAATAAACTCGTAAATCCTTTTTAATCCAAATCGAAAACAAATGCCGCTATATGCTCACCCCCTGCTAGGGATAGTTTGTTACTATTTTCGTCTCCCCCCCCCCCCCCCCCCCCATGAACAATACAAAATGGACAGTTGTTGTTGAGTAGTTCTGGAAATTTTTAAGTGACAAGATATTGTTAACTGACAATATGTTGGTCTTCACAATTTTGTAAATTATCGACCAAAGCTCACTAAAAACTAGTAAAAAACCACCATTTGGAATGTTAAAAATAAAAAACTGAGGCTTTAAGAATGCTCCACATACCTGAACTAGCTGGGGGGCATACTCATTGTGCCAGAATACATACTTTTCTTGAAACAATTGTTTAGTGGGAAGTTCTAAAAATGTCTTAATATAATATAGACCCAGCGTCGAGCGTCCGCCCACTTGTTATTTTAGAAATTAACCACCGAGTAAGCCCCTAAAACTCTGCCTAGTAGCCTAAATAGTAGAAAGTAGTGAGTAGACAGTATCCCTTTTTAGTACAATAATTTTAAAATGTTGTGAGCATTCCCTATTGCAAATTGTAAGCCTATGATTGTTTCTTTAGATTATGTAGGCCGCAGTAACTAATGAGTGTTTATTTTTTCAGAAGGAAGTCTTTCTGGATCATTTTTCAACCCTCATGGGCTTTGACCTTTTTGAAAAAGCGAATGCAAATGTAGCAAAGAAGATTCCCATTTTAGTAATGTACCTAAAAAGTAAAGTCGATGCTTCTGCCGCTAGTTCCAACACGTCTGGAAACAGAAGTCAAAAAGAGGAGCACGAAACAATGATCCAACTAAGAAAAGACCTAATTTACATCCAAACTTTAGAGAACCCACAGGCCCAGTTTGTCTTTGTGCTGTTGGCCGTCATGAGAATGTGGGGGCAACCCATCGAGCAGCTTTTCACATTCCACAGTGTAAGTAAAACACTTGTTTACTTTTTATTTTATCAATTCAAATCATTTTATTTAGCATTTCAGCTACTTCACATGTTACTTGTTATAATAATATGATATTCATTGATTATTTGCACAATAGACCTATTTAGTTCACACGCCAAAAATATATTTTACCCACTTTTTTTTCTATCCCGTTGGAATGATTTTGTAACCCTTGTTTTAATGTCGGAATCTTGGTTAAAATTATTAATTTTTGTAGTACAATAATAGAACAATTGAATGTTTATCATGTAGGCCTAGGGGAAATGGCAAAAGCCTAACACATTTAAATTTCAAATTGCAGGATACTTCATCGATGGCGGAGCTAGAGGGCAGACTAGAAAACCCGAACCATCCACACATAGCAGTGCTTTCGGACATCTTACAAGCAGATGTCCAGGCCTGCTGCATGCTGGAGAACACAATTGTTGACAAGCCATTAGACTTGTTCGCGTCCACAATGTTAGCGTTTGGGGCATACTACGTTTTCATGGTGGAATATCCGAGAACACTTGCTCCAACAACAAAAGTTTCATAAACTCGGTAATCACAATCAAATGAAGTTATTGTATATTAACTGTTCCTTTTAATCTGTGATCAAAGTTACCCAAAGAATTCAGTCAGTTTTTTTTTTAGAAAACCACTGGTCCAATTGTGAGGCGGTAACTTTGATCATCATTGTATGTTAACCTATACTCTTTTAAAATTTAAATGGGGGAGATCAAAGTATCCCCAAACCATGGGTAAATAGGAAAAAAAACATTTCATATAAGTCATGACATGATTCATACAACACTTCAGGAGGTTGTCTGTTCTGTCCAGGCGGAAAGGTAAAAAACTTTTAACAGAATAGAGCGAAAATATACCAGTCAAGTCTTTCTCGAACAATATATTGAACAGGAAGAAAAAATAAAATAAAGCCTAGGCCATATTTATAACTACACCCATACAGCAAGTACATGCATGGGGTGGATACTAGTGAACAGTATTTAGCCTACTACCCTTTCGTTGGGAAGCGCATTCCTTCCCACACAGAAGTGAATGGAACTCGACCTCAAAGAGATGCTCTGAATTTTAGTGTTTCATGATATATTACAATCGGAAGATACGTCCGAAGCTACTTTATGATACAGCTGAAACCTTGTTAGCCAAACTCAATAAATTCCAGTTTGTCTTTCTACTTCACGTGTACTACGACATCTTCAAAATTACTGATGTGCTGTTCGATATATTACAAAAGAAGATATTTGATGTGAATTATAGTTTTGCAAGGTAGAAACAGCACTACGACGAATAAAAGAGTTTTGATGCGTTGTCAAAGCAAATTAATACATCGATTATCTGAAGCCTATCACCGGCCCGCCACCAGCAACCCGTGCCATGCAGCAAAAATATAAAGACAAGTATCGAAAACTGCATTTCGAAATTGAATATTTTTGAGAATAGATAGGTAGATAGAATAGAAAGAAATATTTTTTAGTATGTTATCTAGGGGTGTGCAAATCCTGAATATTAGTTTCAGTTCTGGTTAGTAAAATATTTGTCATTTTCGGTTCGGGTTTCGAATAGAGCGCTACTTCTTCTCATGTCCCATCTGGAGGAAAAAGCATATATGCCACACGAGATATTCGACATTTAAAGATGGAACAGAACTACTTCTACTTGGAGCTTCCAGTAAGTGCGAATTTTAAAGGTTTAGTGTCAGGTTCAATGCTAAAAGCAACTAGGCCAAATTAAAGCACGGTTCGTTTGGATTGGATATTACTTTACGTCTCATATTTATGCACGGTTTGTGTTTGGTTTGAGTTCATCCCAGTTTGCACAACATTATACACCACCCACATACCTACCTTCTACATTAATTTTGACACGGTTGTCTTAGTAATACCTCAATACTATCCATACTGCAACCACTGAAAAATAAATGCACCTGCATAAATGTTTATAGTCCCTACATACCTTGATCTCTGTTCTGGCAGACATACGTTTTATCAAAAAGGCTAACGTTTTGCACAGAAGAATTACATAGGTAGAAGATAAGGCTATTAACAACCCAATTATGTCAAAACTCAAAAGGCCTACGCCTACGTCAACGCCAGAGGAAGACAGACAGGTAAGCTCTTTATAAATGCTTGTTTGCCTATGCCTGCATTTACATTATTATGTAATCATGCTTCCAGGTGTCTGGTAGCGATAAGCCTCATTGGCCTTGAAATCCATACCCTTAAGTATTTCATCAATCACTTCCTTTATTATTATTATTATTTTTGGATATTGCTTAACGTCTCATATGTATGCAACCTGGCTAATCGAGACGAAGGGTGGGACGTAAGGGATGACGCGGGGGGACAAGGGGTGGACAGGCTTGTGCTGGTCAGAACCAGCTACAAGCGTACGGGGAGGGCAGGGGTTCAGCTGCTTGTGCAGTGCACATGGCAATGGTGTTGCCACTACTTCCACCGAATCTGATGGAACGAGAGGCAGAAACTAACCGCACCTACTGTGGGATGTGTCAGCTACTTGTGCAGTGCACATGGCAATGGCAAGTGGGATTTTTATACGCTGTTGATATATGGTCACCAACAACGATAGGTTTGCGGTTTGTTAAAAAAAAAGGTCGGAAGGATGTAGGGGTCGTGCCTCCATGAAAGTTAATGGGGAAATTATGAGACTTCTCTTCCTTCCAAACCAACATAGAAAGGACTGCAATGAACTCCTAACTGCCATCAAAGAAAGGGTCAAGGTCGATCCGCTTCCGATTCGGGGAATTTTCGACGATGAATGTAGGAGGTAAGTGAAGTTGCACACTGCTGGTGGATCTTCGCCTCTTAAAAGGTATCCTTGAGTGAGATGTGTGTGTCCAATGCGTAGACGGGTCAGAACAACCTCTTTGCGTCGAGAAGAGCACCTTGAAGAGATCCAAGGTGTTACATTGTCTTTTATTTCACGAAGTTTGTTATTTTGCATGATATGCCATTCTTCTCACCACTTTTCTTTAAGTTTACGTTTGAAGAATGCTTTTAGATCAGGCGTTACAACTAAATAGCTATCAACTTGTGTTTTGTTACCAGCTTCTTTGGCACTTTGGTCGGCGACATCATATCCTAAAATACCACAATGACCAGGCACCCAACAAAAAACTATTGATTTTGTTTTGCAGCAAGTTTCGACAATATTAGGTGTATTTTACTAATTAATGGGTGTGTAGTGTAAATTTGGCAAATAGCCTCTAAGTGAACTTAAAGAATCCGTGCACACTAAGAATTTGGAGTCCTTACTATCAAGAGCAAACAGGAGGCTTTGTAGAATTGCAAACAGTTCTGCATTGTAGACGCTGTATGTGGAATGGAGTTTAAAGTTGAAGTTGTTGCTCTCCGTTGTAAAGGCAGAGCCGACTGAATTGTTAATTTTTGAACCGTATGTAAAAATATTTCTGAAATCTTTGTAGTTGTATCGGATTTCGTTGAATAGTGCTTGATATTGTTTGTTTGATGTGGTGGCCTTTTTGTATTTTGAGAGCTGTTGTTTGGCCACAATCTATCTAAGTTGTTTGACTTTATTTTGAAATGTATATTTTTATATACATTCTATTAGGCAGTGTTTGAAAGCTGTTGTTTTTCAGTTTCTTAAAATGTATTGTTGTATTTTTACCATGGCAGTTTTCCATACGTGTGTTTCATCTTTGTGTCTTTCAATAAAACATTATTAAGTTGAATTAACTCGCATTATATTACCACATTTCATTCCTCTGGAATATTAGCATCATTTATTGGTCCTCCGGAAAGCCGGATAACAAGGTGGTTACCGGTATTATTGTGATATTTGCTAAATTCGCCCACGGGGTATTAAGCGTGATTTCTGTGAGTTATTTTGACGCAATCTTTCTTGTTTTCCTCTGCTGCGATGGACGAGCTCCTAGCAAGGAAACGTGTGTTTAAATCAAATGTTACACGACTGGAAAACGCCGTTAACAACATTCATGGTGGTGAGTCAATGTCTACAATTATTGTACATTCGCAACGTGTAGAACGTGTCTCTGCAGACCTCAACACGTTACTCCACGATTTGAGTATTGCGACAACCGACGAAGAGTTCACTCAATTTGAAGCTGAGATCAACGAAGTATTTGAAAGGTTAGTGATGCTCAGGATAACATTAATGGACCTAGGAGCTGAACATCGCCAGGTACCATGTACCACGTCAGACATATCCAATGATGGTAGGCCTAGGCCCAGTGAAGTGAGACTACCAAAGCTACATTTGCCAACTTTTGATGGCAACCTACAGTGCTGGCTTTCGTTCAGGGACCTCTTCGAGGCGGCAGTTCACAACAATAATCGTTTGTCGGGGGCTGAGAAGCTTCAGTATCTTAAGGGCTCATTGCAAGGGGAAGCTGCATCACTACTCCAGTCGATTCCTGTGACGAATGGTAATTACAGCGAAGCTTGGGAACTATTAACGTCACGCTACCAAAATACGCGTGAAATTGTAAACACGGTTTTAAGGCGCATGTTCTCTCAGTCTGTTCTCCAACACGAATCATCTTTGGCATTACGCAAGTTGTTAGACACAACCTTGGAATGCACCAGGTCACTGGCAGTTCTTGGGCAACCTGTCGAGCATTGGGATTCGGTGCTCGTTTTCCACACTTCTGATAAGTTAGATAGCGAGTCTCGACGTCAATGGGAGTTGTCACTCACATCCAAGGAGCCACCAACTTTCCAACAATTGTCTGAGTTCATTGAGCACCGTGCTCGAGCACTCGCTATTGCAGGCACTCCTAATCACAAGGGTCCCTCATCTAGCAGTATGAAGCCAAACAGCCACAAGCAGACTACTTCACATCACAGTGTGTCCCAGAAGAGCCTGGCATGCTTGAAATGTACAGATAACCATTGGATACAAAAATGCCCTGACTTTCTGAATGAAACTGTTTTCGAGCGTCATTCGTTCGTGAAAGACAATTCATTGTGTTTTAATTGTCTACATTCAAACCATGATTCAAGAGACTGCAAATCATCTACATGTCACAGGTGTCACAAACGTCACCACACATTATTACATTTCACTGAACCAATGCCAAATGGCCGACAAGATGTTGCCTCAACTGAGCCTGCTGTCTCATCCCATTACTCAACTGAATCAGTTCATCCTACAGTGTTACTATCAACTGCTCTCATCAATGTGCGAGACAAACAAGGTGTTATGAGGCCTTTACGAGCTCTTTTGGATTCTGCGTCCGAAGCTAGTTTTGTCACCGAAAACTGTGTTCAGAAACTTGGGTTACGAGCTCAGTCGACCCATGTGTGTGTATCAGGTCTTGCTTCTAGTAGTATTGCCAAGTGTCGCGGTATGGTGGAATTGAATTTCACTTCGACATGGAAGAATGAAGAGATCTTTAGTGTGAATGCTTTGATTTTACCTAAGGTAACAGGAACTCTTCCTAGAAGTAATGTCAAGATAATGGATAGTTGGTCACATCTTAATGGCTTAAGTTTGGCTGACCCAGAATACAACGTTCCAGGATGTATAGATGTTCTCTTAGGAGCAGACGTGTACTCAATGCTCCTTCGTTCTGGTCGTTGCTCCGGTATCAGCGGGTCACCGATCGCTCTGGAGACTGCACTTGGATGGGTACTGTCAGGTCCCACTAGTCAACAAGGTCCCAAGTCAACTCTTACAACGTTGCACGTACAGTGTGATTTGGATAGCACTCTGCGAAGGTTTTGGGAATTAGAAGACATGCCTGCTGCTAATTTATTGACACCAGAAGAGAAGCTTTGTGAACAACACTTTGAGAAGTCTCATAGAAGAGATGATTCAGGGAGATTTGTAGTACATCTTCCATTCCGTGACAACAGCCCAGATTTAGGTTTATCTCGTAATCAGGCAATTCAACGACTCTGTTCCCTTGAGCGACGTTTAAAATACCAACCTGACAAAAAGCAGCAGTACGACCAATTCATGTCGGAATACATTTCATTGGGGCACATGGAGATTATTCCTACAGACCAGTTGAACAAGCCGTTGACAGAGGTATATTACATTCCTCATCATCCAGTTATTAAGGAAAGTAGTTCCACGACGAAACTTCGGGTCGTTTTCGATGCTTCAGCGAAGACTTCTTCAGGCGTGTCACTGAATGACAAATTGATGGTGGGACCCAGACTACAAGACGACATTGTTCCAATATTGATTCGGTTTCGTAAACACATCATTCCTCTGGTCGCTGATATCGCCAAAATGTATCGCCAGATACAGGTAGACAAGTCTCAAACTACTTATCAAAGGATCGTGTGGAGAAAGTCTCCTGTGGAACCAATACAGGATTTTAGACTATTGACAGTGACATATGGAGAAAGTTGTTCTCCTTACATTGCTACGAAAATGTCTTCAACAATTGGCGATAGATGAACAACAAGTGTTTCCGAAGGCTGCTACTGTTGCAATGAAGGATTTCTATGTCGATGATCTGATGTCAGGAGCTGACAGCATTGAAGAAGCTCTTGAACTTCAAGGTCAACTCATCCAGCTGACGAAGAAGGGTGGCTTCGAGCTCCGCAAATGGTTATCAAGTGCATCTGAGATTCTTGAAGCGGTTCCAGAATCAATGCGAGAGCTGAACTTGCCTCTGAGTATTGACGAGGATAAATCTGTGAAAACATTGGGTCTTCAATGGCACCCAGCATTTGACCAGTTTTCATTTTCTGTAAACCAACCCCCAAGACGGAATGTCATTACGAAACGCACCTTACTTTCTGACCTTGCCAAGGTATTCGATCCTCTAGGGTGGCTTTCGCCAGTAACAATCAAAGCAAAACTCGTGTTCCAATCATTGTGGAGACTAGACGTCGGATGGGATGACTCTCTTCCAGAGGATGTGTGCAATGACTGGAAGAAGTACTGCGAAGAACTGCCCATTATAGAAGAGATCAGAATTGACCGATGTATTCTGTCGATTCCGCCAACAATGCTACAACTTGTTGACTTATGTGATGCGTCTGAAGCTGCATATGCTGCTGTAGTGTACCTACGCACATTGTACACTGACGAAACTGTACTGATTAAACTTGTAGCAGGGGACCATCGGGTGTCGCCGATACGTCAGGTTTCCAATCCTCGTTTGGAACTGTGTAGTGCATGCGAGTCATTGCAAATTGCAGAATGACGCAATGCTACGCCACGCAACTCAACGCTACCTACGCAACGCTACGCTACGCAGCTACGCAACGCTACGCAACGCAACGCAACGCTACGCTCCGCTCCGCAACGCTACTCTACGCAACGTTATGCAACGCAACCCTACGCATTTCAACGCACTTCAACGCACTTCGACGCACCTCAACGCACATCTACAGCAAATCGTTCAACACTTCTGGCATCGATGGTCAACGGAAATCTCTCACGCCTTCAACAACGACCCAAATGGTGGATCGAACAAGACAATCTCAAGCCAGGAGACATGGACATTGGAAACTCGGGCGAATCGTTTCCACTCACCCTGGCTCCAACGAACTTGTAAGGTCCGTTACTTTACGAACTTCAAGCGGTGTGGTACAACGACCAGTTGTAAAGATTTCTCGTTTGCCATTTGATAGCAAGTAAACTTATTGATTCTAAGTTTATTGTTGATGTAAAATCTTGCAATTTGAATTTTTGTTTTTGAAATGTGTATTTCAAGGTGGGCGGAATGTTTGGCCACAATCTATCTAAGTTGTTTGACTTTATTTTGAAATGTATATTTTTATATACATTCTATTAGGCAGTGTTTGAAAGCTGTTGTTTTCAGTTTCTTAAAATGTATTGTTGTATTTTTACCATGGCAGTTTTCCATACGTGTGTTTCATCTTTGTGTCTTTCAATAAAACATTATTAAGTTGAATTAACTCGCATTATATTACCACATTTCATTCCTCTGGAATATTAGCATCAGCTGTGTTATGCAGCGTGGTTATTCAGTGTCCCGAGGCGGCTACTTCGTGTTTGCCGCGCCGATGGGAAGGCCTCGCGTCCCGAACCGCCGTTCACCGCGTGCCGTGGGTTTTGTCGGAGACGTTGTGCCTAGTCTCCAGCAAGAACGCCGCGGGGCCCGCACGCCAGCGAGTCGCCCGACCCCTCACCTCGGCCAGCCCGGCAGAGACTACGACGCATGTCGCAGAGGTGCCGCCAGTACCAACACCAGCACCAGCCGGTCGACCGAGGACGCCCGACCCGTTTCGCCCAACGACACTAGAACCATTTCACCCACCGACTCCCGAAACTAAGCAAAAATGCAAAATCGTCGCTATGAAAACATCAAGAAGCAAAAGGGCGAAAATCGAAACCCATCAGCTTACCGACCCCAACGTCGTCATAATAAATAGCAAGTCAACATGCTTCATGGATTTTTGTTTATAAACTGTCATATTTTGTCGATCAGATTGCTAAGGTTAAGAAATGTGATAAGTTTTTCACTGTTTTCATAAGACAAAAGTTCTTCATATGATAGATTTAAATTCAATTGGAGTCTCAAACCATCATACTTAGAGCAGTCAGTCAACAAATGATGAACGGATAGCAACACATCACACGTGTCGCAAATCGGAGCAATCTTATCTCTGGTAAAAAGATAGGCATGGGTGAGGTGTGTGTGCCCTATTCGTACTCGCGCCAACACAACCTCCTCACGACGAGAAAGTATGGAAGAAGGGGTCGCACCTTCAGTGAAAGACAGGGCATCACACGACGCAGCTTATTATTCTGCAAAGCATTCCAACAATCCTGACCTAATTTCAACATATGGTTCTTGAACCCACTGTGGACATCAGGAACAGGTACGAGGTCAAAATCAGTAGAAACTATTTGCGTTGCAGCCTTGGCTGCCAAGTCAGCCTCCTCGTTGCCAGTGATACCTACATGGCCAGGGACCCAGCAGAATATAATTTTGTACCCTCGCGAATGTAATTTCTCCATGTAAAACTGAATGTCTATGACTAAATGGTGAGTTGAGAACATGACGTGGAGTGCCTGAAGTGCGCTTAAACTATCTGAACATACCATGAAGCTTCCACATCTTTGTTTCAATCATAATATATTTCAAGGCTTCTCGTATGGCATACATTTCAGCAGTAAAAACAGAACACATGCCATGAAGTCTGAAACCAACACCACTGCCGCCACAATAGTAAGCGCAACCAACCTTCGAGACAGTTTTAGATCCATCAGTGAAAATGAATTTAAGGTACGGTATTCGTGACAAATAGCTTGAAAACTACTTTGGAAAATTACATCTGATGTTGTGGACTTATTATATCGGCAAAGGTCGAAACGAATTTCAGGTTCCGGAAGTAGCCATGGAGGGTTTCGGCTCAAAACGAAACTCAATAGATTGGGTACATCAAAATTTAAAATTCTAAAAAGATGTCTACAACGTAATCCGACTGGAAGGGTCGCCAATGGTTTGGTATCGAAGTGACGGACAAATCTCTCATCAAATAGAGCGTCATGAGATGGGTGGTTACGCATTGCCCGGATCTTCAATACGTATCTGCCCAACAAGTAATTCCGTCTTTCTGCGAGGGAGGTCATTCCTGCCTCAGCATACAGGCTGAGAGAGATTGTTCTGGGGTCAGTATGTTCAGGCTTTCCAGTGGCCACATCAGTCGTTTGTTTATCATTATTTCCAACAATTAACAAAGGCAGCTTGTTAGAGATATTGGGCGATAGTTTGAGGGTTGTTCTTTGCTTTTGCCGGGTTTAAGGATAGGAATTGGGATGGCTTCTCTCCACGATGCAGGGAATGTTTCCTCTATCCAGATGCTATTAAACATATTGAGGTTATATTTGAGGGAACATGGAGGCAGGTGCTTTATCATCTCATTGTGGATGTTATCTGGGCCAGGTGCAGAATTTTTTATTTGCTTTAGTGAGGACATAAATTCCCAATCTGTAAATGGGAGGTTATATGTTTCTGTACCCAGTACGAGAACTGTAACTCGATTCTTTCTGCTTGTAACTTCAAGCAACGGAATTGTTTAGAGGAGCAGTCTGAGCTAGATACGCTGGCGTAATATTCGCCAAGTGCCTCTGAAATGTCACATTGTGAGGTAATTAATCGAGAATTAATAAGTACTCCAGAGGAGCTACTTAAGTGTTCCTGCCTGAAATCTTTTTAATTTTACTCCAGACTTGTGCTGCAACACACACACTTCCACTTGTTGATGTTTGAAGTAAAGATGGCTTCTAAACGAAACTGTAAACGCGCGAGGCTAACTGAAAACGATATTTATGATCATTTGTTGTCATCTGACGATGAAAGTTGTAAGGTAGGCGATGAAGGTGATATTGATGATGCATTTGAATCTGATGCTAGTGACGATGTACCTACTTCATTTGCATGCGATTGGTGATGATTCAGTTGATGACAGTGGTGGTTCGGATGGATTCGCGAGTGACAGTGGCGACAGTGGTGATGGCAATAGCTATATTGCCAATGGTTTTAGTGACAATAACGATAGTGATAATGAAAATAGTGACAATGATAGTGGATTTTTTGGATTGGATATTGCTTAACGTCTTAAATTTATGCAACTTGGCTAATCAAGACGAATTTGGTTGGATATAGCTTTACTTCTCATATTTTTGCAACTTGGCTAATCGAGACGAAGGGAGGGACGTAAGGGATGACGCGGGGGGACAAGGGGTGGACAGGCCTGTGCTGCTCAAAACCAGCCACAAGCGTATGGGGAGGGCTGGGGGTCCCCACGTCGTGGTCGTCCCCGTCTGTGTCATTATCCGTCCGTGCTGTCGATGTCGTCGCCGTCGGGGAGGTAGTCAAAGGGAAGGGGAAAGTTCCCTGACGACGACCCAGAGCTCGCCAGTAGTTTCAGGGAGAAAAACTCCCCAAATCACGAGCCAAACCAGGAGGAGGTTGCAAGTTGGAATTTGATGGCCCAAAATAGTGGAGATAATGATGTTGGTAGGCCTAGACCAGGTGTTAGGCCTAGACCAGCGGGTAGGCCAAGACGTGCAGCTAGGCCTAGAGTTCCTGATTGGGTTTGGACGGATAACCTAGATAACATTGGAGTGCGGCATTCTTTTACTGCGCTACCAGGAGTCAATCCTAATTTAGGCCTGGGAATTGGGTCTACAAGAACCGACATATTCCACACATACTTTACTGATGAGTTCTGCCAGCATATTGTGGATGAAACTAACAGGTATATGCAACTGAAATACCTATCGAAAACTTTACTCCTACTACTGTAGAAGAGTTTAGAATCTACATTACTTTATGTATACTAATGGGCATTGTGCGGAAAACAACCATCCTCTTGTACTGGAGTACCCTACTATCACGTCGATTGATACTCCTATATTTAGAAATACGATGCCAAGAAAAAGATTCTTGGAAATAAGTAAAGCCCTGCATTTTCAAAACAATGCTACAACTGATCGTGAAGATCGACTAAAAAAAGTAAGGCCTCTTATTACACCTCTTCTCAATTCCTTCAATAAGGTGTACACTCCTAATCAAGACATTTCGATTGACGAATCATTAGTAAAATGCCGTGGGAGGCTGTCAAGTTGATGCCCCCCACAGGGGGGGAAACATCTTTTTTCTCTAGGCTCCTATCATCTCACAAGCATGAACTACCAGTATATCTATTATGCCATATTTTGCACTTGGCACAAATTAATATTTTGTTATGATCGTAGTCCTAGATCAGGTGTTAGGCCTAGACCAGCGGGTAGGCGAGACGTTGTAACAGTCCATGAATCACTTTTCATCACAATCAACAGCAATTACCTGCCCACGCGCGCAAGCCACAGATGCACACCTACCCAGACCAGTTTACCTTATCTCTGGCCCACTCTCTCTCTTCTCATCCTCGCCCATGAGCCATCTCATATCAACTTCTCTGACCTTTGAACATATAACTTGACTGTATTCTGTGTGTATTCTGTACTGTTTATTTTCATAGTCAGACTATAATAATACTGTTATCTATAGTACCTAGTGGAGTCATCAATGCGGTTTTGCTGGTAATGTATGCGAGTCACTGTTGGTCAGGCTGTTGTCTAGGGTGGATCTCCGTGTCGACTGCTGTATGCAGGATAGGCCATGTTATTTGATTCTTAAAACATTGTTAAATAAAATAAATAAATAAATAAATTTTATTTAGAGTCTACCCACTCAGTTATATAACTGATTTTCAGTGGGGGACTTTAAATCAAAGCGACCAAGCCAACCCTGCAGGCCCCGACGCAATCGACGAGTGAGCGATAACCAACCAAAGATCGATATTTTTAATAGGAAACATAGCAATCAGTGGTATGGACAGTGCGAAAACACGCGAATCAACGCCAGAATCAACAAGCCGATTCAGAACAACTCTGAAATTTATTATGTGCTTCGTTGCTAGGACGGCTCCAAAGTCACCGTTTACAAACTCCTAAGACAAGAACTGATGGACTTAAGTCCAAATCAGAAGTTAAAAAACTTCTGACTTTAGCGGGAATCGAACCCTGGGACCTTCTGCATTGGAAGCAGATACGCTTACCACAAGACCAACGAGCCACACAACAAGACCAACGAGCCACACAAAGACCAACGAGCCAGTGTTGTAGTGTAGTGGTTGAGCCTCTATCTGTGAGACCTGAAACTTTTTGGGAAGTGTGGAACCGTGTCGCGCGTGCGAATCCATACCCCTCGACTAGAACGTTTGGACGTTGGAGTCTTTAATTAGTTTCGCAACCAAGTGGGACCTTGTGGAGACCCTGGACGATATGACAGTGCACCGTGTACCCATCACTCCCGCGACCTCTTCCAGCCGGATCGAGATTGGTACTTTGGGCAACCGACTCTGTAAGGACTTCTGGTAACGTGTTTAATATTTACCAGACGAACTGTAGGTAACTCACTGTACAACCTTTCGTGAAGAACTTGTTCATACCCTCGCGTAGGCCGGCAAGTGAGCCCGATCTGTTGTGTACAAGAACTACTGAAGTTTTACGTGGTTATCCACGGCCACGGCTTTGAGAGTGCCGAATAACTTTGTGGAGTAATTTACCTGAACTGTGTTTGAGGGGCGTCTAATAAGATTAAACTTAACCTAACTGTATATTATTGTTATGTAATTAGGCTAACTTGGTACGTTGGTTTTCATATAGCCCAGCATGATTATGCTTCTTGTTTGGGCAGGCAGATGAGACCTTGTGAATCTATTGATGTTTGAACTTGGAGATCTGTTTGTTCACAAGTTCTAACCTATGTTATATATTTCTGGTTATTAATTGGTGGTATGTTTATTATATTAAATGTCTATATATTTCACAAGCTGTACAAGAACTACTGAAGTTTTACGTGGTTATCCACGGCCACGGCTTTGAGAGTGCCGAATAACTTTGTGGAGTAATTTACCTGAACTGTGTTTGAGGGGCGTCTAATAAGATTAAACTTAACCTAACTGTATATTATTGTTATGTAATTAGGCTAACTTGGTACGTTGGTTTTCATATAGCCAAGCATGATTATGCTACTTGTTTGGGCAGGCAGATGAGACCTTGTGAATCTTTTGATGTTTGAACTTGGAGATCTGTTTGTTCACGAGTTCTAACCTATGTTATATATTTCTGGTTATTAATTGGTGGTATGCTTTATTATATTAAATGTCTATAATTTCACAAGCACATTTGCTGGGTTTCCCCCTCTTTTATCTTACTTCCGACCCCAGGCTTATATTTCTTTGTTTGATAACGCCGCAGACGGGGACGATTGACAAAAAAAGTGGCGCCTATTAATTTTTAAAGAGTAGTATTGACGATTGTAACCCCAACTCCCCACGCCCCACTCTACCACCCCATATACCCGAGCACCGGCACAATGCGTCGCAACGTGCAGCTAGGCCTAGAGTTCCTGATTGGGTTTGGACAGATAACCTAAATAACATTAGAGTACGGCATCCTTTTACTGCGCTTCCATGAGTCAATCCTAATTTAGGCCTGGGAATTGGGTTAACATGAACCGACATATTCCACACATACTTTAAACCGATGATTTTATGCCAGCATATCGTGGATGAAACTAACAGGTATGCAACTGAGATACCTATAGAAAACTTTACTTCCTACTGTAGAAGAGTTTAGAATCTACATTGCTTTATGTAGACTAATGGGATCTTTAAAAGGAAGACAAGTTTTATCTTATTGATTTGGCCACGCCTTTGTGCATCGGTACAAAACGTTTACGTTGGCGGTGCCAAAGTGTCAAAAAAAGCCAATGGAGCAGAATGTGTACGGGCTATACTGTCGGTAGTCATAGCTCACGGTATTACATTTAAAAATTGATTGCTGTAGTTACAGACTCCCCAGATACATGGATGGGTGCCTGTGTTGATTCATTGCGAGTACAATTTTCCATCTCACATGGTACATGTACAATGAATGGGCCCACCGGCTCAACATAATGGGCAGTATGTGGACACAATTACAGTAATTCCACTACAAGGAAGGTTTTTTATACTTGACCCGACGACACGCTTTGAACCTAGTGAAGATCAAGCTGAGCAAGTCAACACTGAAAAACAGGACATCTACCAACCAACAATACTATTTTTAATTTACTACAATTTTTGAAATGAAAAAAGTCCACCCCAACCGGGATTTGAACTGGGTTTTTCTCCCGCATTCCAAACGAGCGTTAGTGTCTTAGAAGTTTGTAAACGGTGACTTTGGAGCCGTCCTAGAAAGGAAGCACATAATAAAATCTGATTTGTTCTGAATCGGCCTTGTTGATTCTGGCGTTGATCCGCGGGTGTTCGCACTGTCCATACCATTGTTTGCTATATTTTCTATTACAAATATCGATCTTTGGTTGGTAATCGTTTCACCGTCGATTGCTTCGGGGCCTACAGGGAAAGGCTTAGTCGCTTTGATTTGCTGATTTACTCTAAATACAATTTATTTTATTTATTTTATAGCGATAATACGACAGTGAACAAGATCGTGTCAAAGAAACGTACTCGACCTCCACCACGTAATATACAGCAGGAGCTACTTGATCTACGTCAGGCGATGGAAATACGCCAAAGTGATCGCGACATTGAGCCCCAAGCAAAGGAAGAACGTGGGAAAGGTATAAAGAAATGAACGTAATGCTCTCTTTAAAGGGAAACAACTTGATGTTCTGGAACAAGTACACGAGATCCTAAAGAAAAAATAATAGTTTCACTTCACATGATAGTGGTGCTCATAGTTCATAGTTTTTTACATGATTGAATATTGCTAATCATATTTTTAGTGCGTTGTGGCCTTAAATAGTAGAAAGAACAGTTAAGACAGATACAGTAATTAGGATTCTTGAGACCGACTGGTTCCAATTACCTTATGGTTTCCTTATCTTCTATGCAAGTAGATCTATCTGTCTTGCCACTTCATCGCGCATATCGTTACCAGGCCCCAAGGTTTGCAATTATCATGTGCATTATCATCTGGCTGTTCATCTGGAATTTTGTCCTCTCAATGAACACTTGTAAATCATTCAAGTCTCCAATATTATGCAACACACAGCATGCGCGAATAAAATGTGTAATTTTAGATGGTATAATTGACGGAACCACTGTTTCATTATTCCAACGGCATGTTCAATAGAAACTCGACACAAACTGTGTACCCTATTGAAATGCCTTTGTACTGCTGTCAGATGTCCATTATCTCGGTAGGGTGTCAACAAGTTGAGGAGAAGTGGATATGCCGAGTCGCCTAACAAGTACCCACCTACAAAAATAAATTGGCTTCATCAACATTAAGTAGGCTCATCTATATGTATTATAGGCCTATACATAGTATTGATTATTATATGTTTTTACCATCACACTAGGTGTCCCATGTTTTCACTTATGTCCGAGTTTCTAAACACTCGGGCGTCATGAACCGACCCCGGGTATCCTATAAATACGTCAAATAAACTTCTTATCCTCATTGCAAATCCCTTGCAGTAAAATTTGGAATGGTACGATTTTCTGTTAATATAATCATCTGGTTCATCTGGTTTATCAATGTAACAATAATAATAGGGGGAACAAACAACAAGAGGATTTTTGATTAGATATTACTTAACGTCTCATATTTATGCAACTTGGCTAATCGATACGAAGGGAGGAACGTCAAGGATGACGCGAGAGGACAAGGGGGAGCGGCCCTGTGTTGGTCAGAACAAGCCACAAGCGTATGGGGAGGGCAGGGGTTCCCCCACGTCGTGGTCGTCTCCGTCTGTGTCATCATTCGTCCATGTTGTCATTGTCGTCGCCGTCGGGGAGGTTTTCAAAGTCCCCGACGACGACCCTGTACACTTTTGACTTCCTGAATAATATGGCTGTATTGCTCAAACTCATCGATGATGCAATGATGGATGAATCAACGAGGAGGGGGAAAAGTCAAGTACCGGGAAATTCGGTACAAAGATTATGGAGGGGCAGCATAAAAAGGGGCGAATCTCGTTATTGACTCTAACAATGCAAATTTTCAAGAGCCAATCAGCCTCTTCGGAAGACGTAACGCCTACCTGGGCTTGCCCTGTGATTAGCCCAAGGCCGAGTTTCCAAAAACCACTCTCCGGAATGATAAAAACAAAAATATTAATATTTTCCATAAAAATATCTGTAGTCTCGGAAAAGGTGGGAGAGCTGGATTTGGGCGATCGACACTCTAGATGATGTAGTTGACGTTGTGTGCCTGAGCGAACACTGGCTCTTAGAAGGGCAGAAAACTTCAATAGCGTTGCTTAACTTCAATCTTGCTGCTTTTTTGCAAGAAAATGTAAAAGGGGGGGGTGGGGTTTGTATTTGTGTTAGGAAACTCTGTAACTGGAAATTTATAAGTAGATTGAGTTCAAGAATCCCTCTGTAGTGGGTGTCTTCGAAGTTTGGGGTATGGAGTTTGGCAGGGGCAAATCCAGTAATTATAATTTACTTTACTGCCCCACCGGGTCTGACAAATAAGTTTCCCTAAAAAGGGGATGACAAAAATTTTGTCTATGCTTGAAAAAGTGAACACAATAAAACTAAAATAACAGATGACTTTAATATAGATTTTGCAGACTTTTATCCGCAGAAGCAGGCGCTTGAAAATATATTAAATATAAATAAATATATATGGCTCGTTAATCTTGTTGTTAACGTATCTGCTTCCAAAGCAGAAGGTCCAGGGTTCGATTACCGCCAAAGTCAGAAGTTTTTTAACTTCTGATTTGGACTTAAGTCTATCAGTTTGTGTCTTAGGAGTTTGTGAGTGGTGACTTTGGAGCCATCCCAGCAATGAAACAATAATAAATTCGGAGTTGTTCTGAATCGGCCTTGTTGATTCTGGCGTTGATCCGCGGATGTTTGCACTGTACATACCACTGATTGTTTAATTTATTATTAAAAATATCGATCTTTGGTGGTTATCGCTCACTTCGTCGTTTGCGTCGGGGCCTACGGGGTGAAAGGTGAAAGTTAGTTTCACATTAATCCGTATAAGGTTTAAAATTGTTCACTCAGGTTTTATTCGTCGTACTTAACTCAAGGTCTAAGAATGTATGATATAAAAAGGCGTACAGTAGTGTGGCTACAACAAATTAAACCCATTTACATAGATGCAGATACAGCAAGAATTTTTAAGCTAGGTAAATATTACAACAACAATGTATTAAAACACAATAATTTTTGGTAGCAATTTAAAAAAAATAGATTCCCAGAAGAATAGAGCAGAAGAGCAAATATAACAACCCAGTCTGGACAGAACAACCTCATGTAGTAAACAAACCGAACAAAAAAATGCAAGGACATATCAGTCAACAACAAAAACACATTTCGCATAAGTTAAACAGAAGCAATCTCTATGTACTGTGGAGGCAAGACAAGAACATACTGGAGAGCGTAGCCCAAAACACATCCGCCGCAACAAGAACAACAACCGACTGCGAGGCGAGACTGTGCTGCGACTTGGTAGTGAAATGTTGGTGTGAAGTGCAATAAAAGGTGCGGGCGGCGAGGTCATATCGATTCTGCACGTCAAGTGAAATGAAGTCTGTATAAAAGCTTACATGAATGAAATTTATTTTTTTGAGTTTAGGGGGTGAATACCCCTTAAAAGATAACAGACGTTTAACTGACCACATTCAGCAGAAACAGAAGCCAAAGCCATGTGCTGGGGGAGGCCAAACAAAGAGCGGAACAAGAGCGTAAAAAAGCACAGCACAAAAACCGTCTCAAGGCTCTAATCTTCACATTGAACAGAACCTAGCACTTTCTGAACATCAACTCCTCCAGGCTGCACGGACGGAACAGACGGAGCACAACACTGAGATGACGAGCGCTTATCTGACAAGCAGGACATATAAAAAAGAAGAAATAAACCTTCCAGTCTAGACAGAACAGACAACCTCCCTCCTGAAGTGAACAAACATTAAACAGAATGATGAATGAGAACGAGGACACAGACTTTAACAAACAACACACAGCAACAGAAGCTAACTCCATGTACTGTGGAGGCCCAATGAGACCAGAGCGAAGAATGCGGACAAAACACGTCCGCCTGGACAAGAACAACAGGCCGTTGCGAGGCGACGCTCTCTGCAGTCTGCTGTGTGCTTGCAGGTAGAGTCAAAGGGCGGGGCGGCGAGGTCATACGAAGCTGCACGTAAGGTTCTAATTGACGTTTTTTAAATCGAGTTGATCACAGTGGCGCATGTGCTTTTAAGTGTGTAATTAATTGGTTGGAGTATTACATGAAGAAATGTAGTTTAGGGTCATCGTGACGTGAGCTTGTCTTCTCCAAATACATTGGGGGGTGGGGTAATGGGGGTATATAGGCTTTGCCCTCGGAGACCCCTCCACCATTCAAACCTAATCTATTCACCTTGACCTTGACCTTGCCCACAATAAGATGATATCAAAACTGACAGTATATATTTTAGTGAATACTTATTAATTAATATGAGGACATTATTTGACTATATATCGCTACTGGTATACCTTATTTCTTAAACTAATGTAATATTACAAAACCAAATCTACAGACAAAGTCATTCAGGCGTTTTGGGGGCAACAGCCGCACTCCCGGGTCGTGTGTTTGCGACGCCTGATTCTGACTCATCTCCAGACGAGGCTAACCGGATCACACTTTGTCCATCTCTGGTGCCCTATGTCTTCAGTTGATCGACATTGGCCGTAGTTGCATAGCATCGGACAGCTTCTGGTTGTAACTGGGAAACACGATAGACATTAGATGGTACTTTGGGCCCTAATAACTAGTGGGCCTCTGTATTTATCCTGAGTCTTAGTCGGCTCTCCTGTTTGTAGTGGTCCTCTCCTCAAAAATACCAGTTCACCGATATCGTAATCAGTGGCAGGTAGCGCTTATCATCGTACCGTTGTTTCATCTTTTTCTGATTTGCAGAATGCTCTCTCTTGCAGCTGCTTGAATATCAGTCGGCGGGCGCCATTGGTGTTTTCCACTTGATCGGTAACAATTTGTTGAAGACCATCGTGAAACAACATTCCAAGATGGTCATTTACAATATGTCCCAGAGTGTCAGAACTCTCTCAAAAATCACCTACAATGCTTACAGAAGCAAGTCTTTGGTTCTCGAGAATTTTGCATTCTAAATTTTTATCCCACGCATACTTAAAACTTACAAAAAAAGCGGGATCTATCAACGCAACTAAAAAAAGCATTCGCGAAGCGGCCTAGTATTCATTAAGTCCCAATTTAAAACAATGGGCATGCTTTGCTTACAAAAACCCACATGTGAAAAAGCTAACGATTGAATTTCGATCTAGGTTTTGGCCATCTTAAACTTCCCATTGAAAATCATGATAAAAACAAACACTATTTTTAGACGACGTGTTCACTCTATACTTTTCTGTGTGGTCCACCATCACCGTTTGCCATCAACGTTAGGTCGTTCCAATAAAACAAAAACCAAAATTCGAATTAAGCCCTTCATCATAATATAATGATGAAACTTTTAGAGCAGTGAGGTTAATGATGTAATGAGTTATTTGGACTGAACACTGCACTTTTTAAATAAAGAAAATAATGTGAAACAATATTTCAACAACTGTATCACAAAACCCTCTTCAACGGGTTTTATTTTACATTTGACATAACAACAGTAAGTCCGTCGTGGTGTCATTGTCATTGCCGTCGGGAGGTAGTGGTTCCCCGACGACGAACCCCAAACTCGCCATTAGTTTCAGAAGCGACCGGTCGACCAGACTGGTCCTCGATAGGTCGGTGACGTCACCCGTGGTTGGTCGCGACCTACAACGGACCACTTCCCAACTAGAAAAAGTTCGAATTTGTCAGGGGGGAAAATGGCGATGGAAAAAAGTTTGAGAGATGCTGTTATTAATTAAGTGTTCTTCTTCAGAATGTTCCGACAATGAATTAGAAGTAATAGCAATGTTACAACATACTCCAGGTGTTTTAAAACACTTTTAGTGGAAAAACTCTATTTTATTATAATAAATAACAACGTTGCGGAAATGACCAACTTATTCCGTCTTCAGGTTTCTTGTTAAAACAAAAAATCATTTTATCAAAAATATATCAAAACAAACAAAGACAATACCCAAGGTCGATAAAATTAAACATTTCACACATAAGTTGACAAAAAAAAAGGTAGTACAAATTTTTCCCCTAAAAATGTTTTAAATATTATAATAAAACTCTACTTACTTTAAAACTAATATACTCCAGGGGGTTTTTTACATGTAGTCAGGTAAGTTTAGTCATAATTCACTGATACCTATATGCTTTGGGTTACTGGTACCCAAGTTCAAACATCGATTAAAATTAGGTCGTATCTGGGCTAACGCCCTATATCGAGGCCATGGACCTCAAACAACCAAAACGGATATGGAGGGGAACCACGCAGACAACTTTAGGCATTTAAACAACGCTTCAACATATATATATGTAAGTATCTGATCTGATACAAAAAGAAGAAAAAACTTAAACAGGCCATACAATCGGGGAAGATGCCCTCGAAATACACAACACATTCAACAACCTATCACAGTCGTCAGAAAATAATACCATGGATTTCGTGATGCAACAATTTGAGGTTTCACTCCAACAAAAAACATAACCTACGAGAAGCACAGATTCCTACTCCAGGACCCAGCAAGAAGGTGAACCATTTGACATATTAGTGACTGAGCTAAGACAAAGAGCAAAAACATGTGAATTCGGAGCGATAGGAGAATAAATTATTCATGATAATATAGTAATAGTATAGTATAGTAGTATAGTATAGTATAGTATAGTATAGTATAGTATAGTAGTATAGTATGTAGTAGTATAGTATAAGTGACAAAAGGGAGCAGGCAGAGACAACACCTTTGTGACTTTGACCTTTGTGAAGAGTACAAGATGGCAATGCGCGAAGAAAGTCAGCGAGACAGTGACGGACATAGATATTGAACCCCTATTGCAGGCTAGATTAGCAGTCGGTGGTCCACTTCCGTGACAATTAGAAGCCATCTTGAAATTCCAGTTTACATGTTAATCAAATGGGAGGAGCGATTTGTAGCACAAATAGTTTTCAAGATTGCCGCCAGGTTGACAGGTAAGCATTCCAGCCTTTAAAACTAAATGATTACTAAATTCCCTTATGCAATAACTTCGTATTGATTAGTATAAACAATAATTGGACTCATCATGTTCTTTTCCCTTTTAATTAAAAAAGGAAAAATTTCGGGTACTTTCAGTACCCTTCAAAAGGCAACAAACCAAACAAAACATAAAACTCCGTCTCCCAGCCAAGGTATATAAATAAATAATAAATAAATAATAAATATATAAAGGTATATAAAGTATAAAGGTATAAAAAACATGATGAGTCCAATTATTGTTTATACTAATTAAACCTAACTGTTCTAAGAATCTCAGTAGTTATAAAAAAACTTCGTATTGTTTCTGTTTGTTCAATACCATGCTGCACAAGCTAAAACCATATCAAACAATCCCGTAAAATACTTTATTGCATTAAAAAAGCACCAATTAAAACGCCAAATCGCCATCTTGAAATGGGCCGATTGACTCTTCAATTTGTTACGCTCGCGCCTGTGCGGAGGTATATGAGACTGCTAATCTAGCCTACAATAGGGGTTCAATATCAATGGTGACGGAGCAGTGCCTGTTATAGTTTTGACTTGGAAAATGTAATAACTTGTCCAAGGGCGCATGTTTGCAGTTTCTTCTATCATCGTAAACTTAATGTTTACAACATGACAACACATTTGTCATTTAATTCAGGGAAAAGTGTATACTGCTCTCTGTGAGCTGAAGCAATGGCAGGACGTAGCGGTAACGACATTGCAAGCTTGGTAAGAAAAATTCTAGATATAATCATTCTAGAACACCCAGAAAATACAGAGATTATCATGTGAAGCGATTCTTGTGTGCCCCAGAACAACTCACTCATGCCATACATCATATACTTTTTGAAAACAACTCCTATAATAACTTCTGTATTTATGAAATTTTCTACCCATGGACACTCATGCATTCAGGAGGTAGATAACGTCCTCAGCTGCATTGTTAGGACAATGAGGGTTACCGAGATTTACTCGCCAGTGTCCTTAATAAAAATTCTAAAGAAAGTGGATAGGGTAAACAAAAACAATATAATCTCAAACAATTGAGAGCCGATGACATGAAAAATTACGGGCAACCTGCTTAAAACTTAAATAACAAGATTGTACCCTATGCAAAGATTGCAGCATTTCACTTCACGCAATCGTTGTTTCAGATTGGCTACAAAATTTCACATGGTGATGCTCATTTCACTGTTGTAAACATCAAGATAGTAGACAAACCTAACCGACAAAAGTGCCAGGCTCAACAAGTTGTTCAAAAATGAAGCCAGACACTAGCCCTTGCTTGGCCGTAGGCCCACAACAAGGCAAACTCTTAGGCCTAGACCAACAAACAAAACCAGACCAAGAGAACTAATCAGTAAATGAAAAGACCTAAGCCCCCATTCAATTCACAATACTGAGATAACGAGGTCATTACTGACAGGTAGAACAGAATAGGGAGTGGACAAACCGTTCAGTCTGGACAGAACAGACATCGTTCTAAAGGTATCAAACAGTTAGAACACATTCAGCAGAAATAGAGCCAACTAACTCCATGTACCTTGGAGGCCGAACAAGAAATAATAACAGAACGAAGAGCGAGGACAATACACGTCCGCCTGCAACTGGAATAACGGAACGAGTGCGAGGCTGCTGCTGCAGCTGCGCTATGTGTACTGGAGCCTGCATATATATGGCAGTCAAAAGGTGCGGGGCGGCGAGGTCATATCGTTCTTGCACGTAAAATGCATTGAAAATATTCAAAATCGGAAAGATGAAAGTAGTACATCAATTCTAAGATGTGTAATAATTGGTTGTGAACGAAATTTAAATGTGTAATGAGGTTCATCGTGACGATACCATATTTTCGCAGATATCCTCATATCTATGGATTTTACTGTCATTACGGACCAACTGTAACACCTAGCATTTCACGTCACAAACAACACCTGCAGGTAGATAGTAGATTGTAGCACGCTAGGATTGATTGGCCCACTGAGTTCAATCGACAGTGACTAGCAGGAGTTGATCGATTCAACGCATCAAAACGATCATATTATTGTGTTCTGTTTTGTACTACTACTGTTGTTTGCAATAGGAGCTTCATTATTTGCTAACTTTGGTTGTTTTGTACATGTTATGTTTCTAGGCCTAGTACCGGTAGGCTAAAGGAAATAATTGGGAATATATTGGATACCCCTTCGGACACTTCCATAGCACATTGTGTAGCTACCGATATGCAAATGAGCCAAAGAGTTGCCGCAGAACTCAGGCAAATATGCAGCAATGATGCTGCTCTTTTAAGAGCCCGTATCATGGGTGGTAGAATTCCTTTCCTTCTTATTATCGGTAAAGTTGCTAGCAGCTCCACCGACTAGTAGGCGGGTTTCTAGTTGTCAATCATGCAGCATCTTACAAAAGGAACTGGCGCCAGCGGCCAGCGGCCAGCGGCTCGGAGACCATGACCTTGAAATCTTCCGTCATTTTGTTCCCGACCTTGTGGCCTCTCTGGACGGTACTCCCAACCTTTTCGGAATTGTAGTCTGCTGCTTCACAGACGAACTGGTGCATATGTAATAGATAACACATACACAACATTCTATGTACAGTCAAATCTCAGTTATACGAAAAGAAAAGAATGCATCATGATGATTGACGAAATGGAAATATCAAAAGTACTAGAGCTAATGCCAGGCATGCTTTAATACATTGGCAGCTGCACTATAGGCAACAACAGTAAAATGACAGAAGAAGCATCTCAGTAACTTGTGGTAGTAGTAATGACAAGGGGGCTTACCAGCAATTGGAAGCAGGTAATTAAGAACAACTTACTTAACAAAAAATACGAAGACAGAAGCCAGAAGCCAGTGTTGTTAAAGAAGCAGTTACTGCCATTCATGAAGCTGGCTACAATGTCCGAGGCTGCGAGAAAGAAAGAGTTTGATATAGTTCATCCAGTCAAAGAGGACCAAAAACTGTACGTGTTTGCTCTACACCTATTGAAGAACTTAAAACAAGCTCTCCTCACTCATCAGATACTATTCCTGAAAACACTCTTAAATCGGAAAAAAAATTATTATATCAGTTGTACTGTACCGTCAGCTGGGGCTACTTTATACCAACTGCATTATTTTTCTGTATTGTAGAATAGTTTCAAATATCCCGCCTAAAATATGGACTTAAATGAAACAGTCTTAGGTAAGTGTGTCAAACTTTCATTATTTCCATGTGTAATGAAGTAAAATTTATAATTTAGACTACCAAAGTTGGTTATATCTATTGTCCTTAAATACATACCTGTAGTGTATTTGAGGTTGTGTTACAAATGGCTCTGAACTTCAGTTTGTGGTACATGGGGCTACTTTAGACCATGCTTGTATTTTCGCATGGGGCTACTTTAGACCATGATTTAATGGTCATTATGGAGTTATTGGGGGTCAAAGTATTTGGATTTGAATTGTTTACATGTGATTGACCTACCTAGGCGTACTAGGTCTAATATTTAAGAGCATAGGCTTGTTACAAAATTAAAAGTAGGCCTAAATAGACAATTGACTTAGGCCCTAGCCTAGGCCTATGAATAAAAAAATCTTACCGTTCCCATTTTGTATTTGATAAGTAAGGCATCTAAAATGGTCAGGAATTACAAGTCCAAGAAGCCAGGCACACGCCCATACAAAAATTATACTGAAAATGATCTTTTTGAAGCCCTGTCAAAAGTAAGAGCTGGGAAACTCACGTACGAGCAGGCCAGCAACAAGTATAACATTCCTCGGCCTACGCTTCTATACCGGAATAAATATGGCAATGTTGAGAAGCCTCGGCGACCTACTGTACTGACTGAGGAGGAAGAGCACCAACTTTGTGATGCCCTTAAGGTTGTTAGCTCTTGGGGATTTCCGTTCAATAGAATGGACCTACGATTTTTGGTCAAATCCGTTTTGGACGCTGCGAAACGTACAGTTGCTCAATTTAAGAAGAATTTGCGGGGGGAAGATTGGGCTCGTAGTTTTTTAAAGCGGCATTTTTAAAGGGCATAGGGAGAATCTTGATTCAGATAATTGTGGCGTTTATTTAACAAATGGCAAATTGTTATCTCGTCACAATGAAACTCTCAGATCACACCTTGCCGGTAGCTGTCGCATCAAATATACCAGCAACACTATAACGGAAGAGTTAATAAGTCATATTGCTACCGAAACCAGGAACTGTATATAGGCTGAATGTAAAGAAGCTAAGTTTTAAACCCTTATAGCTGACTCCACAACTGACATAAGCCATATTGATCAAATGGCAGTTCTTTTAAGATATGTAGTGGTCAACCGTGAACTCAGCATTGCAGAAATACGCGAAAGCTATATATGCTTCATCGCAATTCACAAGGCTGATGCGGCTTCGATTTGCGACGTGTTGACTGATCTTATGTTCAAACAATATGGTCTGAAATCTGTTTACATGTGTGGTCAAGGCTATGATGGAGCGAGTGTCATGTCCGGAGCTAAAGGCGGCTTACAGGCAAAAATGCAAGAGTTTTTGGGGGAAAATGTTTTTGCTCCATATGTTCACTGTCCAGCACACCAAATAAACTTGGTGTTAATTCATGCGGCGGAAGATAAGGCCAAATAAAATAGATGGGTCAATAAAATGCTTTTTCTCTACACTCCAATCAATATTTTGAATTTTCAAATAAACGATGGAGTCGCCTTATGGCAAAGTCATCTGAAAATCGTTATCTCACTTAACTTGCACGGAAAAGTGTATTAAGATCATGATGTTTTTTGGACTATACACTACTCAAAATAAAACAAAGATTACGATATTTCAAAGGTTAATCAACCTCCTTCATCAGGTTTTTAATGACAGTTGAAACAAGACAACAGAATGGGCTTTAAAAAAAATAAACAATGCCAACTAAACAAATCAAATTACACCAATCCACCAAAGAATCATAATAATAAATGTGGTTGTAGTTGTTGTTGTAACATAAAAGAAATTATAAAATTTACAAAACAAACAAGAAGAAGAAACATTATGGCTTATTATTATTCTTATTGTGGCAACGAGATGATGTGCAAAACAGCGTGGTGTCGTCAGTGGAATCCAGTAATTCCCTAAGCACTTCTGCGAGTGAATCGGAGGAAGAGAGTGCGGAAACTGAAAGCATTGAAGAGACCAGCAAAGACATTGTAAACACAGATAGCAACAAGCAAGGACGTAGGCGCCGGCCGCTTCGTTTAAAATCGCTCTGTACAACAAGTGGGCATCACGCATTAATGCGACTGAGTTTGGTTGATTGGATATTGCTTAAAACTTTGGCTAATCGAGACGATGAGTGGTGAAAGATGAGGATAAATTATGAACACAAGGGAGGAGGAGAAACCCGGTACCGCCACGTAGCCTACTCCTTTCGAAAAGGTATTGTAGACAGGCCTGTGCTGGTCAGAACCAGCCACAAGCGTATGGGGAGGGCAGGGGTTCCCCCACGTCGTGGTCGTCTGATGATGACATTTCTGTCGTTCTTCCTATTCTTGAAGTACCTGCACATCGTTCAGAAATTAACCGTCCGGGAAAGGGAAGGGATACTGATGGCCTCAAAGATGATGGAGACGTTAATTGCAACATGGATGATGATGTTCTGTTGCTCTTCCTATTCTTGAAGTACCTGCACTTCGTTCAGAAATCACCCGTCTGAGAAAGGAGAGGGATTGATTGGATATTGCTTAACGTCTCATATTTATGCAACTTGGCTAATCGAGACGAAGGGAGGGACGTAAGGGATGACGAGGGGGGACAAGGGGTGGACAGGCCTGTGCTGGTCAGAACCAGCTGAGAGGGATATGTATAAAAACAGGCTCCTTTGACCGAAGGTATGCCGGCTTTTAATTATTTAATAATAATGTTTAACCTTGGTTTTAAAGAGGCGACTCAGATCTCGGTAGTTAAAAGGTTTAGAGCAACCGAAATGTTTCTTCTAAATAAGGATTATTTATTGAAAATCGCTAATCGCACACAATACGGTGCAATTAATATTCACAAAGATGTTGACCCTTTGTGTAATGTACAAAGCTTATTAAGCAGCAAAGACCAGTTGGAAGAATACATTAAAGAAAATAGGCTGCAGATAGTACGTCTGACAGAAACCCATGTGACAAGTGAAGTGCTGGACCGAGAAGTGGGCATAGAAGGGTACATAGCAGTAAGATGTAACTCTGAAAGTAGACATACAGGGGGTGTGATGTTCTACATACGCAATGACGTGAAATATAAAATCACAATAAATAGCAGCAGGGGAAAAAACTACTGGATGCTGGACATTTTGATCCAGTGCAAAGGTGCTAAACATCTATTAATTGGAGTGTATCGGTCCCCAAACGGCCAGTACATTGACTTTGTCAATGCTTTTGAAGACCTGTTAGAAAACCATAGTGACAAATCGTACTGTACTACGGTAATCGGTGACATAAACATTGACTACAACAAAGAAGGGGAAAGTAGACGTCTAAAGTCTATAATAAACAACTCAGGGTTTAGGCAACTAGTAAACAGCCCCACACGGGTTACATGCAAGAGTGCTACAATCATAGACTGGGTAACAAGAGAGAATGTAAAGTGACTGTACATGATACGCCTAAACTCTCTGATCACAATATTGTCAGGGTGCTGCTTGGAAAGGATATTAATAAACATACTATAATAAATAATAAGATAAGCCGCAGAGACTTTAAAAGTTATGATAAAGAGAAGCTACAAAGCCAACTAGTCAACATGCAATGGAATCAAGAAAGCACAAATGTAAATACACTTGTTGAAAATATGCTAAGTAATTTAGGTCAGAGCTTAGATGTTGTGGCACCCAAAACAGAAATCATAATAAAAAGCATACTAATCCATGGATGAACAAAAAGGTGAACGAAGCATCAATTGAACGAGACAGGCTGTACCAAAGAGCTAAACTAACCAAGAATGAAGAGGATTGGTTATGCTTTACCGAAAGTAGAAATAAAGTAACAGCAATGATTAGAAAAAACAAACGGAAACATTTTGAAGAAAAAATTGATTACAATGCTAACAACTCGGTGGAAATGTGGAAAACTCTAAAAACGTTAGTTAGTGATACGAAAAGTGGACAACCGGGTGAGGTGGCTTTCAATGATGAAGGTACGTTATCCAATCCGGAACAAATAGCTAATGCATTCAATATCTTTTTTGTAAATAGTGTGGTGAACATTGTCAACAATATCCCACAACCGAAAACCGATCAGTAGGCCTTGAGCCAGGGCACCAAATTCCCGTGATTTGGCTCACTTGAGGCGAATAAACGTGGCATACATCGTTGGATTCCTAACACCCTACAGAAAATTAATCAAGATGGTACTTTGTCAATATCGGAAGGGAAAATAGCGTCGCGACGCCTTAAAGTCTGGGGACGTCCAAATTCCGCTCACGCACATTACTTTACATTATTAGGTTGAAATGTTATTGGTTCAAGATAATGACATGATTTCTTTTGCATTTTACTCGTGTTGGATATATATTTCATTTAAAGAAACACACATTTAAAAATCTAGCAAATAAGTAGTCTGTTTCATGAAAAAATAGACCTTTACAACAACATTTTTAATAATTGCCGTACTTTGGATACCCCTAAAACTTACATTTATTAATTTTTTTTCGATAACTCTTTTTTCGTGGATTTCAAGGATCAATGTTAATATAAATATGTATGGTATTCATAAACCAACTGAATATTGATAGCTTTTCGACGCCTCAAAGTCAAGCGATGTACATATTTTGCTAGCGCACATTCGTCTACACTAACTGAATAAAATCGTTAATGATTGCAAATAAATTTTAAAAATTGATTACTTTTTAGGTTTTACTCGTGAAAGCTATTATATTTAATTAAAATCAACAAGAAGTTAAATATCTACGAAAAAAGTAGTCTGTTTCATGAAAAAATAGACCTTTCTGACAGGATTTTTAACAATTGTTGTATTTTCGATACTCCTAAAACCTCCATAAATATGTTTTTTTAGACAACAATTTTTATGTAAATTTCAAGTATGAATGTTAATACAAATATGCATGGTATTCATAAACCGACTGAAATTTAATAGCGTCTCGACGCCTTGAAGTCAAGTGACATAGATTTTGCTTTTGCGTACATAAATCTACACGAACAGCATAAAACTTTTACTCATTAAAAATAAATTTCTGTAGTCGTGTTAGTTAAATCAACTCCATTTTTATCAACATATATTTAAATATCGATTAAATAAGTGGTCTGTTTAATGTAAAAATAGACCTTTCTGACAAGAATTTTGATTTTGAATACCCCTAAAAGCTTAATTTATGATTTTTTTTTAGACACAACAAGTTGTTGGACTTCACATTTCAATGTTGGACATTGTACTAAATAAATACATATTTAAAAATAATAATGTATAAGCAGTCTATCTGGGCCGGTTCCAGGACCTCTGAAAGGAGTTTTGTGTGATTGAGTTGGCGTAAAGCAAGGCTGGGGTGTCTGGGGCCACGGTCCCCCGACCCCCTAATAATTATGAAAAACTAGGCGAAAAAACCTTTCGTTACACAATATGGTGAATGTTGTACGAAAATAGCTAGGAAAACGCTTAAGTCCCGCCGCGTTGTTGGATGAGCGTAATTGGTTAATTAAGCTGCCATGTGTTATGCGGATTTTCTGTTGTTTTGTGAAAAAATCATTACTTTTTTGAATATTTAAAAAAAATAAAAAAATAAAAAAAAAATAAACTAGGCCTAATCGTAATTTTTAAAAAGAAAAAACTCGTAAAATTGCGATTTTCAAAAGAAATAATTATTCGATTGCGCTCAAATTTCACACGAATATAACAATTCATAAAATAAAGGTTCTGTGAAAAAATCATTACAATCAGATAAAGCATGTAGGTGTTATAAGTCAAAGAATTGTTTTAAAAAAGAAAAAACCCGTAAAATTTCGATTTTCATGAGAAATAATTTTTCGATTGCGCTGAAATTTCCCACGAATATCTTAATTCATAAAATTGTGGTTCTGTGAAAAAATCATTAAAATCGGATAAAGCATGTAGGTGTTATAAGTCAAATAATTTAAAACAAAATCGAAAAAAATCGTAAAATTGCGATTTTCATGAGAAATGATTTTTCGATTGCGCTCAAAAACGTGGCAGTTCTAAGTTCAAAGATTTCGAAGGTCTCCAGAAAATTTCATCGCAATTGGAGTATCGGTTTAGCCGGAATCGTGTTAACAAACAGACCAAAAAAAAACATTCCGGATTTTTTTCTCCAGTGTAGTGAAATGGAATCTTCGCTTCGCTCGCTACGCTCGCTATGCTCATCCAACTAAACATGAGGCCATTGATGTTCAAGAACTATTCTCAAACCATGAAGAAGCAGACACTCGAATTCTACAGCCTTCTAATCACGCAATTCTAAATGGCTATAAAAATGTCGTAATACACTGTGATGATACTGATGTCGTAGTAGTTGCACTGCATTTTGCCCCATTTCTACACAAACCAGGTGGACACATCATCATTAAATGTGGTACCATAAATCGACCACGATACATCAATATAACATATCTGTCACGAAACTTCAGTAGTACGATCAGGAATTCCCTCATAGGTCTTCACGCAATCACTGGTTGTGATTCTGTGAGTGCATTTGCTGGTCGTGGCAAATCGCATGCATACAGACTGTTATCTAGGTATCATAACAACACTTCATCACCTCTTGCTGATTTGAAGGAAAATTTTGATATATCAGATAGCGTGATTGCAGAAGTAGAATCTTTTGTATGCCAAATGTACGGCGGTAAATGCGAAAATAGTGTAAACGAACTTTGCTACAAATTGTTTTGCTCCAAAAATTGTCACGTTGAGTCACACAGTTTGCCACCAGGTCAAGACGCTTTAAAAAAACACATACTACGAAGTAATTATCAAGCTGCTATATGGAAACGTTCACTTGAGCAAATGCCTGTGATTCCATCTCCAGCAAGACACGGTTGGAAGAAGACACCATCCATGGAGATCGACTGGATGGATTGTCTTCCAGCGCCTGAAGATGTTTTAGACCTTCTATCTTGTACGTGTCGAGCCAAGTGTGACTCACAAAAGTGCCCCTGTGTAAATTCTAAACGGTAGGTCACAGGCATAATGCATTGTACGCCCTAGAAATTTCGGAACTTTTCGGTTGGGGGGGCAAAATCAAATTCATTCATTCATTCATTCATCAATTCATTCATTCATTCACGAAAACAAAAACAAACAAAAAACTGTAAAACCTTTACGTAACGTTGCTAATTTAAGTATAAAGGAATTTCAACCGTTAAGGTATTTTGTTTAAAATAGTAAGTTTAGACCAGGTCTAGGCCTACCAGTAGGCCTAGGCCATAGCCTAGGAGCTAGGCCTAGGCTAGCCTAGTCTACTAGGTAGACCCTACCTAAAAATACATGAATAGGCCCTAGGCTAGGCCAAGCCTATTGCACAGTAATAAGCAGACCCAAGGCCTTAATTTAGGCAGGTATAGATAGTTTGCACATAAATTGTTCGCTGAGGCTATTCGACCGTAGCTACGGGAAAATTACGTTTCTCAATTCGTCCGTAGCATGAACGAACATCGGCGGAAATCACCGAAGGTACTCGAACTGTGGATACGGAAAAATTAGGCCTGCTAATTTAACTGTAGGAACGGGAAGTAAATTACGTTAATTCAATAATAACCACTCTGAAAATATACGAATTATGTTATAATTAATAAAGATTGAACACAAACACTACCATTTCACTGTTGCCGGCGCGCCATGTTTATTATGACATTACTAAGTAGGCCTACCAACCTTTTCAATAAAATACTCTACTTACCAAACCTTTAACGTTGCTATTTTAAATCTTAACTCGTTTTTTTAATAAAATACTCGACTTACCAAACCTTTAACGTTGCTATTTTAAATCTTAACTCGTTTTTAACGGAAAGGATTTCGGGTCCCTTACCAAAATTATAAGCAGTCAAAGATGTGCCATAACGTTGTCAAAAGGTTGTTACAGCGCTGAAACATAGTCTAAGATGAGAAGACTAAGTTTTGGATGGTATTAAAAACATTCCCAAATAGTAGTCTAAAGTATCTACACCAAAACATTACCTAAACATCGCTAAAACATAGTGTAAACATAGTCACGCAATTCGCTAAAACATAGTCAAATAATAGTTGAAAATATCCATCATTGAAACACCATGGAAACATCGTGGAAACATAGTCATTTAACCAAGTAGTAAAAACATCATCAAAAGGTAGTTTGACAGTGGTATATCCATCTCCAGAACATATTAGTGTAATCATAGCCGAGGACGTCTTCAAAGGGAAGGGATTATTATTCAAAATAATCAGTATTGTGAACTAGTCAAAAGTTTAACTAAAACTATAACTGTGAGTTTAATTCAACATTTTATAATAATATGTGGTATTAATAATTTACATTTTAAATTTTTACTGTTGATTTTTAAAATTTTTTCATAGAAATTTCACATTCGAATTTCATATAATTATATAATGAAAGCTGCATTTGACTAGTTCAGTATCCAAGATGGATACTGTTTGTTGATGGTTTGTTGCTGTTGCTGTTCCTGACTTCTTCGAGAGAGAAAACCTGTGCATTGTATTCCATACGCATATTGGCCCAAATATGTAAGTATTTTTTACTATTCACTAAGTGCTAAATCATTGTTTTATGCTCAAAACCACTCCCTATGGCCTAGGTGGTGGCATTACACAGCCTCACAGGGCCCCGGCCAGAAAGCTAGGCCTAGGCCCTAGGCTTGATGGTGCCTAGGCTATGCAGAATTGCGGGCAAGAGTTTGTAAAATGTAAAAATGTAAAATGTTGTATAGACCAAAGTTTACAAAGATTACAGATGTACGGTGTAGGCCTACCCTAAGTGTACTGTGTAGGGCCTATAGTCTATAGTCTAGGCCTAGGCCTAGGCATAGGCCTAGGGGCTAGGGGTAGGCCTACCCTATTATTGTATTGTATGTATGTATTGTATTGGGGGGGGGGGGGGAGCGTAGAGTTAGGCCCTAGGCCCTAGCCTAGGCCGTAGTAGGCGTAGGCCTAGCCTAGGGGATACACAAAAGTTTTATGTGTAAACTATAAATGTGTTTGCACTAGGCCTAGTAGTTACGCTAAATTATTTGGGAAATAATATAGCTGCTAGGCCTAAGCCTAGGGCCTATAAGTAGCATAAAGAGGCATGTTGGACTTGGACATAACCCTAAAACTGAAATTGGGGCCCGCCAGCAGTGCAATTCTATAAGTTTGTTACCTATGGAGATATCAATCGCTATCCGGCCGGCACGTTAGCATCAATTTTGCGTATCGGGCCCGAGTCTGTTAAAATATAACGATGTTGTTACGTTAGCGATTAATATAGGGTAACGAGAAAGGAAATGGTGACACTACCCAAACCACTGCTATTAGAACTGTCAATTCGAATTTGTATTATAGGCTACCACAATAAATAGTAATTATGATCATATGGTGCAGGCCTATGTTGCTTTTTATTAAATAAAATAAACATTGGCAGAAGTCTTTAAAAGTGTAAAACATGCACTTATTGCCAATTACAAAGCTTTTACGATTTCCTCAACCATGCTTCAACCCAACCCGCCAAATAACCTAGTCTATCACTACGTATACCACAGCAGTCAATCCGAATTGACTGAATTCGGTTTGAGTTCAATTCGGTTTGACTTGAAGTGTATATCACGGACATTCGAAACGACTTCCTCAATCCTATTTCGATTCGAATTGAAGTTGTTGTTGTTGCAGTTTAAATTGATGCTACAAGATTCTATGATTAACACTTGAAAATACTATGTACTTGTATCTCTACCTACAGCTACGTAAATACATTGTAAATATAAAGCCTAATGTCTTTATTAAAGCCTCCAAGACGCCATTTTATTGTAAACATGTAATAAACACCGCCTGCCTAATAATGGTATTCACTGAAATCTAAATCTCTAAGGCAGTTTTCAATCCGTATTGAATGCGTATTGAACTGTATATCAAGCAATTTACTCATGTCAGTCCACTTTGGAAAGTGGATTGACTTCAATGCGAATCGAGTGTGTATATCAAGAGACTCAAACCGAATTGAACTCGAACCGACTTGAGTCAATTCGGATTGAGTGCTGTGATATACGTAGTGTGTGGTAGGAAATGTACAAGTAGGGGCCTACCTATCTCTCTAAGCGCCACCGCTAAACTGTAGGCCTACGCTTTATTATGGTTAAGCTATGTTTGGATTTGCACTTCGAATTTGTTTATGAGATTTTGTTTTAAAAAATCAATATAAAATTGTAGTAGGCTAGCCTTGTGGAAATATGTAAACTATGATGGTTGAAAAATGTAGAACAATGCAATTAGGCCTAGCAGAATTTAGGTTATGCAAATGATTAGGTAGGTCTAAGGAAAATGTGGGTTATAAAGTTAGGTTAGGCCTATTGTGTCCATCTACCAAAATATAACTAGAATAGCACACGTACTAAACGCTTATTTAATCAATTGTAGGATTATGCCTACTGGAATATGCCTAATACTTGCATGGAAAATAATTAGGCCTAAACTACCTTCAAGCTACAATGGAAAAAGTACGCCCTAGTTATTCAGAATTTAACATTTTTGGAGATGCAAAATGTTTGTTATGACACTGTTGTTGTTGTTGTTGTCGAGTTTTTAAGGCCACAAGCATACCGGTTGTAGTTTTCACCCGAGATTTCACGGACCAATCCGAGCCAATCCCTTGCCGGCCTTGACCAATCACATAGCCGTATCGACTTCTCACAAAGAAATATTTTGGTGAGAAGTTGTCACTTTTTTCGAACGTGATATCGCAATGTTTCGATATCGATAACCAAACAGAATCGCAGTTGCCACTTCTCACTGGAAATTCAACTCACTGTCGAATTGTGACTTTGTGAGAGAAACAGAATAAGGGGGGGGGGGTCCAGGCCTCAGCCTAGCTGTCATGCTGCTAAGGCTAGCTCTGAATGAAATGTTTCTTTTCAGATGCCGACCAGTAGCGGTACCAGTTCTTCGAGTAAATATCTTCCGTAGCCAACCACCAAGGTCCCACAAATTGGCGTCGAGTTGAAACGAAGACTTAGGCCTATTTACCGTGCAAAGTGCAATTTATGCATTCAGAACTTTTACTTGCACGTTGCACCTTTGTTAAATTTTGGCCTATTGCTTTAAAACTGGGCTCAAAAAGTTGAATGTTATTTTAAAATAAATTGCATTTTAATTATCACTTAGGCCTATAGCTTACATTACTTAATTTTACTGGCTACCACCAATTTCATAATGATTTATTTCCCATACCATATCTTAATCCTGGCATTTAGTGTGCTGTAGCCAAATGCAGATACTTGTGATGAAAAATAAAAATGAATCTTTGTTTTGATAGGCCTATAGACCTAGCCAAAAATTGCATTGGTTGTGTTTGTTACAAATATTCAAAATTTTGTTTTTCCACAAATAACTGCCTCTAGCTATAGTCATTGACTATGTTTCAACTAGGTAATGACTACCTTTTGGCGACTATTTGGATATTATTATGAAAGAGCAGGAACATCGTAAAATAGTCGCCATGTAGTCTTCTGAACATATTTAACTAGTAGACATCACATATCTAGTTGTGTATTGGCACTGTGTATTTGTAAGATTAAATGATGTTTTGGATATGTTTCAAAGGGTAGCTTAAACATAGTTTATTGACTAGGTTCTGACTACTAAAATTTTAGTAAGGGGTGCGCTCTTATCGATTGTATCCTAGAACTAGCGCGGCGCAGCACTTTTTAAACGCTTTTATCATCTAGAATTGTGTTTGCGACGGGGCCGAATGTGGTGAAATCATTTGCAGAAAAAACATGGACCCAAATAGAATGGTAAAAAAAAACGACGAAACGAAAATTTGAACCGCCGACCTCTCGCATAGAATTCGGACGCGCTACCACTCTGCCACAATGCGCTGTGATATTTGAAGATATTGGCCTAGTTAGGTGGTATCCCGCGGACGATTCGGATACCTTCGATTATTTCCGCTGATCTTCGTTCATGCTACGGACGAATTGAGAATCGTAATTTTCCCGTAGCTACGGTTAAATAGCCACTTCCTAAATCGTTTGCCAAACCATTTCATTACATTTACTTAGGTAGGCCTAGGCCCTACAGTAGGGTCTAGGCCTAGGCCTAGCCTAGCCTACATCACACAAACAATTAATTATTCTAAAATGTAACTAGGCCTAGGGCTAGGCCTTTGTGTATTTATCCAAATTCAATGGCCTAGGGTAGGCTAGGCCCTAGGCCTACTAGCCCTACCTACTAGACCTTCATGGGCCAAAGTCATGAATATATAAGACCTGGGCTAGGGCTGGGCCCTAGGCCTAGGTAGGACTTTGTTTACAATTAAAATTATCACTGTGGGAGATCCTAGGGGATGTTTTTTTACACAAAGGCTGGGCCCTAGGCTAGGCCAACACAAACGACTTGATATGCCCTAGCTTTGTGTAGGCCTAGGCTATCCAATCCCTATTCAATAGCCCTAGCGCCAATGCCCTAACAAGGGATTGGATACACAAAGGCCTAGGCCTAGCCTAGGCCTACCCTACACAAAGCCCTAACCTAGGCTAAAGTGTACGGCTATACGTCAATGGAAGGAGCCTAGGCCCTACCACTTTCTTATGATAATTACAACAGTTACACAATATTTCATGAAGGCCTATCATGGATTAATAACGAAAATAACTTACCTTAAAGGTTCACAGGCGTTTAAAATCAATCTTTAATTTTCTTGAGTGACTGGTAGAGGCGGCCATCTTGGCATCTTTTATGCCTACTACTAGGTAGTTAAAAAAAAAAAAACACAGCTTTAAAAAACCTATTGCACAATGAAACAGTGCACAAATTTAATCTTTAAATTAAAATTAATAAAATTTTTTTTTTTTTTAAAATGCCATCACAAGGCTGAACTTACTACACAAGCCCCCTAGTATACCCAAAGTTGATACAGTGTTTCTGTTTTGACCAAACATACCAAATTTAAATTTAAAAAGGCCGGGGCATCCAAAGGGATGGGGTTTTGAATAACATTTTTTATTTCTTTCGTGTGACATGGTGTGACCATGGAGCAAGAAAGATAAAAGTTTAATTCATGTTGGTTCCTTTTCAATACTGTCTTGACTGTTGTTTCCAAATTGATTCATGTTGCCTGTTGGTTCCTTGTGAACCCAATTGCATCCTGTTGAATCCCGTTGGCCATTTTCAATCCTGTTGAATTAAACCGATAGTTTGGTTTATGTAGAATCCCGTTGGTTCATTTTCAATCCTGATGAAACCAATTGGTTCCAATTCAATCCGGTGGTTCCATTTTAATCCCGTTGAATCCTAGCAGATGGATCCGATTGGTTGCCGTATATCCCATTGAATACAGTTGGTTACATTTGTGTACGAACACATTTAAACCAGGTTGTTTATGGTTCCGTTGAATACGGTTGGTTACATTTGCATACGAACACATTTAAACCAGGTTGGTTATGGTGCCCGTTGAATACAGTTGGTAACATTTACGTACGAACACATTTGAATAAATTTGGTTACAGATACCGTTAAATCCAGTTGATTACATTTGTGTACGACACATTTAAACCAGGTTGTAACGGTTCCTGTTGAATACAGTGGTTACTTGTGTACAAACACATTTAAACCAGGGTGGTTACGGTTTCCCGTTGAATACAGTTGGTACATTTGGGTAAAAAACACATTTGAATCAAGTTGGTTACAGATACCTTTAAAATCCAGTTGATTACATTTGTGTACGAAACACATTTAAACCGGGTTGGTAACAGTTCCCGTTCAATACAGTTGATTACATTTGTGTACGAACACATTTAAACCAGGTTGGTTACATGTATACATGTATACATGTATGTACATGTATGGACTTTATTTCCGGCCCATTAGCCTACATCATTAATCAATCCTTTTCTGATGGCATTTTCCCCTCAAAACTGAAGGCAGCAAAAATAATCCCCATCTACAAACACAAAGGTAAAAAATCTGAGATGACAAAACTATCGACCCATCTCCCTGCTCTCATCTTTTTCCAAAAATATGAATACATCATGCATGATCGTCTATCATCATTTTAAATTATCACAACATTCTCTCCCCTACTCAGCATGGTTTTTTTGAAAAATAAATCCACCACAAGCGCAATCTTCAGTTTTCTTTCCCTCTCTACTCTGCTTTTGGACAAAGGTGACCACGCGGTAGGAGTGTTCTACGACATGACAAAGGCTTTGATACGATAGATCACAAAATTCTCCCAGGAAAGCTATATACCTATGGGATCCGAGGGATCGCTTTAGATTGGATTTCCTCTTTTCTCTCCGGCCGCTCTCAAAATAGTCGAAATCGAGACAGCCAATGGCCTATCCGTCACCAAAAACCCCCTCTAAATCTTGTCCATAGTCTGTGGAGTTCCCCAGGGTTCCATACTCGGACCCTAGCCTAATCATATATGTTAATGACCAGGCCACCCTTTTTGGATGAGGGTATTCTCAACAATATGCGGATGACTCCAGCCATTTTTCTGACCTACCTAAACTCCCTCCCTCTCAGGCACTTGCCCCCCCTAATCAACAGCCAAGTGGCTAAAATGTCATCATACAGCCGAGACAATCAACTCTACATCTCCGCGCTCTAAAACGGTATACCTATACTTTTACACCCCAATAAGATCCCACTGGCTAGTCCCCTAGTTTTATCTAGAGTTTGATATAATCCCCCGCGCATCCAGTGTAAAAGTCCTTGGCCTTGCATTGACCGAAAACTTGACTGGTCTATCCATGTTGGGCCATGTTGCCAACAAAATTTTATCTGGATGCTACTCTATCCGTAAGCTCAAACAAATTGTTCACCCCCATATCTTATTGCAAGTCTACTTTGCCCACATCCACTCTCACTTATCCTATGGCCTGCTATTTTGGGGAGCCTCCCCCAAGCTAATAGAATTTTCATCCTCCAAAAGAGAGCAATACGCATTATTGGGGTGTCTCCAGAAAACATCCTGTAGGGAGCTCTTAAGGAATTTGGAATTCTAACTCTAGCATGCACACTCATCCAGTCTGCTGCACTCTTTGTTCGCCAAATAGTAACCTCTTCCCTCTCAATGCGTCTGTGCACTGCCACAACACAAAAGCCATCCTTCACATACATAGGCCGCCCCACCACCTGCGCCTTTTGCACTAGGCCCAGAGTACCTTGCCTCCCCCCCTTTACAACAAGCTCCCAGAAAACTAAAAAACCTCCCCCACCCTGCCCTCCTTCAAACACAAGTTAAAAATATATCTCACAGAAAAACAGCTTCTACTCGGTTAGTGACTACCTCTCAATGTAAATAATAAACAATTATAAATAATGAACCAAATTTAATAAATAATAAATAATAAACAATTATTATTCTAGCTAAATTCAGCAATAATGTTATATCACCTGTTTTAAAGTCCTGTTTCAAAGTCTACTGACATTGTGAGTTGTAACATATGATAACTATTTTTTAGTATATGCCTCCAATATCATTATGTCTAATAATTTCATCTGTACCATTATCTTGTACCAATTGTAAAACACTCATCAACAATTTCTTCTCCAGTTAATTCCATAAATTAAATATTAATCAATGTCATTCTTATTTCAAATTCCACTTTTAATTATCCTCCATATGTGGCTTATCCACAAACAATTGTACCAGATACATCATATAAATTATTATTCTTACCACCATTGAGTGTAGATTCACAGTCCACCAGTCAATATACAATGTATTAATTATTTTATTTCAAATTTTCTTAATTACTAATGTACATGATTACTCTGTAGTACTAGGATTACATATACTTATCTGTAAGTTACCTTAGGGGTATCACCTTCTCCTCCGGGAGTCAAACAGTACAATGGGCCCGTCAAGATGAAAAAAAGTATCTATCTATCTATATACCGTTGAATACGTTGTTACATTTGTGTACGATCACATTTTAAAACCCGGTGGTAACGGTCCTGTGAATACAGTTTGGTACATTTGTGTACAAACACATTAAACCAGGTTTGGGTTTCGGGTTCCCGTTCAATACAGTTGGTTACATTTGTGTACGAACACATTTAAACCAGGTTAGTAACAGTTCCCGTTGAATACAGTTGGTTACATTTGTGTACACACACATTTGAATCAGACTGGTTACAGTTCCCATTGACTACTTTTGAATCCATTTGGTTACAAACCGAGTTCCTGTTGACAACGGCAAACACATTTGAATGCAGTTGAACACAGTTGAATACATGCAAGTATTCAACTGTATTCAACTGGAATTTTTAGCAGGGTTATTAGGCCTACTGTGCAATAGGCTTGGCCTAGCCTAGGGCCTATTCATGTATTTTTAGGTAGGGTCTACCTAGTAGACTAGGCTAGCCTAGGCCTAGCTCCTAGGCTATGGCCTAGGCCTAGCTCCTAGGCTATGGCCTAGGCCTACTGGTAGGCCTAGACCTGGTCTAAACTTGCTATTTTAAACAAAATACCTAAGGGTTTGAAAATTCCTTTATACAAAAATTTAGCAATTTACGAAAAGGTTTTCATTTTTTTGTTTTTTTTTGTTTTCGTGTAGGGTGTATTTGTTTTCCCCCCCCAACCGAAAAGTTCCTACATTTCTGGGGGCGTACAATGCATTATCCTGTGACCTACCTTTAACCCTATTTAAAACTTTGGCCCTAGATGCTAGGCTTACATGACCGTAGGTAGGCCTACAAAAGTTTTGTGTGCTATTTGACAGTTTTGACCAGTGCCTTTTTTTCTGATTGTGGTATTTCAATGCTAAAAAAAAATTTGTGTCGCAGTCATAGGCCTAGCCTACATCCATAGACCTACTAACTAGCCTATGAATGAAAAGTGAAAGTAACAATGTAGGTTTGGGTCCCAGGGTAGGGTGTGAACGGGTCCCCTGGTAAGAAATGAGTCGTCGGGTTCGTTTGCCTGTTTTTTTTTACTAGGAAATTGGAACCCCCTCGCCGCGCCCCACTTTTCGTTGTAATCGGCGATAAGGACGGCGGAGATTTTTATGCTTTCCGGGCAATTTTATTTAATTTGCCCCAGCCCTAGCCAGATTGGAGGTGCCCGGGAGCCTCGAGTACGCCTACGGGACGGGGCCCCTCGTTTCATTTAGATTTTAAAAAAGCAAATTTCGAGCTAATATTTTGTATACCTACGCGACCTACAAGAAAGCCTAGTCTTTTAAAATTTTTGAGACAAAGATAGCCTAAAAAAATTTTTTAAAAATATCTTAAAAACCCGTGGTTATTTCCGTAAATGTAGTAAAACATTTAGGGCCTACTTTAGAATTAGAATTGTGGGCTATGCATTTTAAAATTCCCACATGTTCTTGAATACATAATAAGTTATTTAGTCCTATTTTTTGCGGAAAGAAGAGAAATGACCACATGTACACACAAACAGTCCACCCCCATTAAATATGGTTTCTTTTCTTTTTTTCATTTTTTAAGTTACGGTCAGTATTGATGAAAAGTTTTTTAATTTTTTTCAATACCGCTGCCAGCAAGTTGCTCCTCTGGGCTGGGGTTGTTAATATTTCCAGTTATTGCATTCTTCTCGCCCAACAGCAGCTGACCATCGGTAGCCGTGGCCGTCGGGGCAAAATCCTGGTATGAAAATGGCCTCGGAGATGAAACATCATTTTAAGGTGCCCCTATGTTTTTGGTACCAACAACCTTAGCTTATCATTACCTAATACACATAGAAAATAACCGGGGAAGAGTAGGAAACCCTTTAAAAGAATTTTTTGTTCGCCCTTTTTAAAAACAATCAATATCAAGAATGACTACGAAACCTAGCTTTAAAAGGGTAGAACTTGCCCTACCTCGACAGCTGGGCATTTCTGGGGAGGGGATAGGAATTCCCAAATTTTTTTTTTTACAGAAGGCCCTTTCCTTTTAATTGAAAGAAATTTTTTAAGTATCCCCCAGCCAGGTGAGGCCTATCTGCAGTCTGCACACCTTTTTTTTATTTTTTTTGGGACAATAGACCTGTTCAGTGGGGTTTGGGGGCAAATGCATGATGTATTTTCCCAAAAGGTATACACTCTTGGCTATAAGCGATGGGGCCTATACAATCTAGGGTACGGTACACATGTAGGCCTATGTTTTTGGAAAGCTTAGAAAGTTTTTTAAGGGAGGCCAACATATTAGTTTAGGTCCAACCCAGAAATGTTGTCTTAAGTGGCAAAAGCTTCACAGTAAAAACAAGCTTAGATAGACACACCCCCAGCCTCAAAATTGTTTAAATGCCCGTGGTCAGTCACACCAATATTTTAGGTTCGATTTTTTTCCTGCACTGCCCTGTGGGGCAAAGTGTAGATCACCAAAACGTTATTCTGTTCCCTGCAAAAATCCCCCCCGGCGTTATTTTCCAGGTAAACACTTACATTCCCCCCCCCAGAGATGGGTATACGGTGTAGTGCAGTGAAAATTAAACTGGTTTTTTTTAACGTTATGTCAATTTTTATGTTTATATTTCAAAATTTGTCTTATTTCATTTAAAACGTAAAAAAGAATTCAAAATTGTACAGCATTATTTAACTGATCAATGATGTACACCAGAGCGTTTTTTTTGTCTTCCGTGGTAACCATAATTCCTCACATTGACATTTTCCGGTCTCACCTGCACCACACAAATGCAAGACAAAAAATTAACCTAATAATATTGTGTTTTTGTAGGGGGGTTTTTGGTTCGGGGTTTTTGGTTTGGTTTTTTGGTTCCCGATAGTCAGCTTTGGGGAGGAACGCGTTCCTTTTTTAGGACTTTTGTGGGAAGCTTCCTTTTCTTTGATAGGAACTTGTAAAGTCAAAGTTTATTTCGTGGGAATTGGAACGAATTTAACGTTCCTTTTAAGTTCCTTTCGCCTTTTTTTCCGTCAAATTCCGTACCTGATATCATAACTGCGGTATAAATATCAATTTTTGGCATCTTGTGTTTTCGAAAAAGGCGCCCCCCTCATCAGATGGTTGGGTCACTTTAAAAAATAAAAATGTAAATAAATCATTTCACATTTTTATTTTTTAAATCAGGATGGTGTAAGGAACGTGAAAGTTCCTTTTGAGGGGAAATAGGGGGTTTAGTTCCTTTTTAGGCGAAATAATTTAAATTTTCAAAGTTCCTTTTTTTGGGAATGTGCCCCAAAACTGCTGAAGAAAGATCGATTTTTTTGGTTTTTCCCGGGTTTTGGGAGTGTCGTTGTGGAAAAAATTTCCGTTAGGCCTACGTGTTCTGTTCTGAACTTGTTTGGTTGACCATATCGTACCGTCAATTACAACGCAAATTTTTAGGCATACTATTTGCCTCGAATATCCCCGAAAGTGAAAAAACTGAAGGTCCTAGCCCGTGTAATTTTAGTGGGCCCGGTGTGAACAGAAGCACAGTGTGTTTTATTCGAAGTCGAACCATGAGTAGAGAGAGTATTTATTTCCCATTTGATCTATAAAATGTATCATATAGGCTCGTCAAGTTTATGAAAACGGGAAAGGGCCAGTGCTAAATTAGGTATTTAAAATTAGGTAAATTACAAGAAAAGAGTACATTAAGCTTTAAGCACTAAGCAAATATACAAAAATATACATACTAATTTAGCCATACCAGGACACGGGTTTGGACGTCAGTACCTATAATAGGAGTACAATATAATCCCAGAGATTTCCCCAGTAACAAAAAAATTTTGGAAATAGGTGAATAATACTAGGCCACGGCATAGGCCTAACCCGGGAAGTAAGGAATTTAATCACTGAGGTATTCTCTAATGGAGTAAAAAATTTTTGGCAGTGAGGAATAATTTAAGGTGATGTTTAAAGGAAGTAGTGGGGGCAGGTTTGAGGGGTTGGAAGTTTTGTTATAGGGTGGAGGCTAAGTTTTCCCGGGGGCCTTGTGAAAGAGAGACAGATTGGGGGCTGGGAGGTGGATGTGGGGGCGGTGGGTTTTGGGAGTGCATGACTCATTAAGAGGAAGAGATTTACTTTGGAGCGGACAAATATAGCAGCTTTTTGTATGAGGTGCATGCTAGCTAAGAACCCCAAAGCTTTTTAAAAGATCCCTACATGATGCCGTTTTGAGACACGGCTATGATTCAAGGCTCTCTTTTGGAGAAGAAGATCCTAGGGGCATGATGGAAACCTCCCAAAACAGCAGGCCCATATGAAGGGAGAGTGAATGTGCAAAAAATAGACAAGTAAAAGTAATGGGGGTGGACGATTGGTTTCAGCTTTTGATAAGTAACGCCTGTTAGAATTTTGTTTGCAACGGATCACAGTGGGTAAACCCAGTCAAGGTTTTCGTAAGTGTTAGGCCTAACTTTAACCGAGCTGGAGGGGGGAATGATAAAATTCAGACGAACCGGGGGGACGAAAGGGGGAGTATTGTTTGGGGTGAAAGTCAAATACTATTTTTTGAATGCGATATGGTGAGATGATTCCACGGCAGTAGGATGACATTTGGCAACTTGCTTGTTCATTAGGGGGGGGAGGTCGATGTGGGTTTGATTAGGGAGGGAAAATAGGTGGCTTGAGTCATCGATATTGCTAAGGTCCCTTTCATCTAAGGTCTGATTGGTCATTTACATAGAGGAGTAGGCTAGTGGCCCCAAAAATGAGCCTTGGGGTACCCGCGAGGAGGGAAGGGTTTGAAAGGTTTGGTGATGATGTCCAACTTTTGATTTGAGCCCCACAAGGGGGTACGTTCGGAAAAAGGGATAGCCATTTAAGCGCTTTTCCCGCAAATCCCAAAGAGTTTCAAATTTCCCCAGGAGAAGTTGGTTTTTGTGTCAAAGGGCTTTAGCAAATAGAATAGTCCCCCCGCCTGATCTCCTTTGTCCAGAGCAGAATAAAGAGGGAGAGAAAACTAAAAATACAGTGGGGGGGTGGACTTGTTTTTAAAAACCCAAAGCGGCTGGGGGTAGGCTGTTATGGTAGTTTAGCCCGATATTAGGCGGTCGTGCAGGGATATTCAAATAGTTTTGAAAAGAGGGAGGGGGAAAAGGGTCTATAGCTTTTCATATCGTTTCTTCCCTTTGTGTTTATAGATGGGGATTATCTTTGACCCTTAGTTTAGAGGGGAAAACCCATTGAAAATGATTGGTAATGAGTACGACAGAGGGCCGAGATGAGATTGCGCACTTGGACAGGAGAGAACTGGCATTTCATCTACCCCGCAAGAGTGCTTGGGTTTAGTTTTGACAATAATTGGTTTTTTCCATGGGTGAGGGGGGATGTAAGAAGATAGAGGAGCCTGGGGGGGTGTAGTTGGATTTTGGAGGAGAGACCCCTTGTTAGAAGGTTTTGGAAGTCCCCCGGCTATTTTGCATGAATTTGACGAAGAAGTCTTTAAAAAAGGCTCACATTGTAGTAAGAATCTTAATTTTCTTTTCCCACAATTTTGAAGACAGTTTAGAATCGTATGGGGGCCGGGTTTGCTTTAATCATAGCCCATGTAGATTTAGAGATATTCCACTCAAGGAAATTAGGGAGTCATTGTGTTTGAGTTTGCTTGTCGTATATCTTGGGTGACTTTTTTTTAAGGTTACAGTACAGTTTTTGGTGTTGGGTTGTGGGACCACTTTAGAAGGTGGAAGACCCAAATTTTTGGGTTTCAGAACGGATTTCCCTGAGTAATCCAGGGGTTAGTTTTAGTATTTTTTTGGACGGTTTAAAGGGGGGAAAAGGGCGTGTTAAGTGGTGTAGGAAAGTAGCGGGAAAGCGAAAAAAGTGGTTTCCCCATCTCCCGGAGCAGACAGCGAATGCCAAGTCTCCCTGTTAACAGGACTGAAAATAAGCAATGTTTTCCCGGGCTAAAGGGTCGGTTTTTTTTCACTAATTTTGGGAGCAGTTGGACAGAAATTTGGGAGGGAGAGATAAGAGTAAGAAAATGATGGTCAGAAAGCCGGGTTTTGTGCTCGAAGAGAACTGTGACGGGTGAATCGTGGTGAAAATGTTGTCAATGAGAAATACTGGGGCTGTGACCGAGTTTGGGGTGGCCACGGTTTTATAGATATGAATGAACGAATACGTCAAGAAATTTTGTTCCCCCCCCGAGACGAAGGCACCAGAAGGTCGATATTAGGTGCGCATAGAAAAAATGTCAGCGGGGGGAATTTTTTTGTGATGAGGATAAAAATACCCCATCAAGTTTTGGTTAAAAAGGTATTTAAAATTTCCCCCAAGGGGGAACGGTAAATTGAGAGAATAATAAATTTGGTGGTAGGGAAAGGGGCCGGAACAAGCAAAAACATTCGAAATCTTTTTCTGGCAGAAAGATTTTTAACAGTAATGGGGGAAATATTAAGGTGAGGTTTTGGTAGTATTTCTACACCCCCATGGGTGAATGTGTCGGGAGAAGACTCAACATTCACATAGTTGAGATGCAAAAAAGGGGGATATTTCGTGTGGGGGAGCCCGTGCTCAGAAAAGGGAGAAAATATCGGGAGAAAGGGAACTTTAAGAAGTTCAAATTCTTCTACCTTATTCGAATGGGCGATATGGGAATGCAATGGAATGAGATTGATGGAATTGTGTTTTAGAAGGTGGGAGAGCTTTGTAGGCCTATGTTTAAAGGGGAGATGGAAGGAGTGGTGCGTGGGTGTGGCTGTAGCTAAGGGAAAGGTGGTGGGGTTTGGAGAGGGGGAAAAAGGGATTTTTTTTGGGCCTTGTGGAGAGATGATGTTTGATTAGGCCGGGCCGATCTGGTTGCAATGGGCTCGCGAAGGAAAGTTTTGAGCGGCTTTGGCTATGCTAGATAGGGTGAACACCGGGTTTTGGGAGTACCCCCTGTGTTTCTTTTTGAGCACACCAAGTACGGGCTTGACAAGGTGCTGCTGTCGCCTAGCCCGGGGGGGAGCATCTCCCTGAGCGCATGCAGACCCATACATAGGAATGCAGAAAATGGGGTCAGTTGCTGGTTGGTCTTGGGGTCCCCGTCGGGGAAAAGGGGGGACTGGGGCGTCATGTCAACCTTGTAGTGGGTTCCCCGACATGAGCGGGAAAGGGGGGATGATCTCTCCACCTTGTTGTGGGTCCTCGCAGTAGACAGGGATGATTTTTAGACCATATCTTCATAGCGTGGGCTCGTAAATTTAGGTGGGGGGACTGGACGATCTCTTTTACCCCAGCCTTTGGGGCACCCGACGGTAGCGGAGACGATTTGGGTGGGCCCCGTCTTAATGGTTTAGGTTCGTCAGCCGGTTAGACGACTGGACGACCTCACCAATTTTTTTCGTGGGTCCTCGCCCGCGGGGGGGACAACGGGGTAATTGCGTCTAATTGTATGGGCTCCTCGTCGGTGGCGGGGACGAATTGGGAACCCATTACATTTGGGCAGGGGGGTCTTCGTAGTCGGTGGGGACTGGACGGCTTCGTCTTTATTTATCTTGGGCTTTTTCTATGAGCGGGAAAGATAGGACGACTCGGGTGCTAGCGAAGTGCCCCCTGGGTGGAGGGGCGGACAAAATATGGCAGGCTCGATGATGATGCTGGTTTTCTGGGTTTGGGGTGGGGGTATTTCCCCATCAGCTGGGCACCGTGACGGCGACGGGAGGCGGCTGAGTGACCACGGGAACATGTTCAGATGGCTCCGCAGCCTGGGGGTTCTATTCGGTTGCAGCGGGGTTTGGCATGGGGGCAGCCCGGATCTCACACGGGGCCAAGCCGGTTGGGGGGAGCTCCCAATGGTTTCGAAAGGTGCTTTCGCCGTGAGGTATCTGGGGGGGGTCATGAAGATTTTTATCCTGCGAGGCCCAGGGTCATGACGGGAGGCGCAGTGAAGTCAAATTTGGGCAGCTTTTTGATGACTTTGGGGCTAGTTGTCATCCCGGGGGGAGGCCTCATCTTGAGATTCCGGGATACCAGAACGTCTTGTCATTCTTCGCTTTGGGGCAAAGTCTGTCTGATGTTTCTGTAGGCCATGGGAGTACGCTTACAATATCGCGTTGGGGGCTCTAGGCAGGGGGGAGGTTTGATTTGGGGGGGTCGCTTTCGGGAGGATTTTTAATAGCCCTGGCGAACGGTCCCTCAAACTCAAAAAAAGATCAAATAGCGGTGTCGACACAAACAAAGCCTCCCAGAGCCTGTGCTGAAACAAATTTTTTATCAGTAAAAGCATTTTATTTGAAATTCGAGGTTTTTTCGAAAGTGCTAAACACGGGTTGAGTGGTTTCAAAAAAACCAAAAAAAATTAAAACTTTTATTTGACAAGTGTTTTGTATTAGAAAACCAAAAAAGAACATATTGTAGGCCTAGCTTAAATAAGTAGGAGGCCAATGATTTTCTTTGTAACCCATTATTTTTTAAAAATTGTATGACTTAATCTTTATAGTAATTATTTCTCGATTTGGTTGATCGGGAAACACTCCCGTGGGTGTAATTGTTTTTATTTTCTACATATTTATTTATAGTAATTCATCCATTCTGAAATAATTTATTCGGCAAACGGGCAACAGATGCAAAATTTGATTTAAATTTGTATCTAAGTTAGTAAGCTGCAGGCTTAGACCAAAGGGGATACCAATTAGGCTACTGTAGGCCTACCGGAAATGAAAAAACACAAATAGTCAGATTTCCAAGTTCCCAAAGGGTTTTTGACCTGGCCCTTTGGGAAATTTGAATTGGCCCCTTGTCCAAACTTCTATTTAATTATTCTTAGAGTATGCCTAACCATTAACTTTTAAAACATGCAAAATATGTGATTTGGGACTTTTTTTGTTCCAGGTAGGCCTAACTACCTACATATCAGGTGACAAGACTTGCAGAAAAATATGTTTCAATTTCATAACTAGTCTACATTTTTATGCCATGTGAAACTGTTGCGTATCTACAATTTTGATTAAATATGTCTTCTATAATACTACTTTTTTGATTTCTTTGTTACTGTTGAATTTCCTGTTGCCTACCGTGTGTTCTATTTGAATTCCATTGACCACCGTTGGTTCCATTTTATCACGTTGAATTCCTGTTGACTACCATTGGTTACATTTGAATCCCGTTGAATTCATTTGATTCCTGTGACAACCGTTTGGTTTCCATTTGAATCCCCTTGAGTTTCCTGTTGCTACCATTGGTTACATTGAATCCCCTTTTAAATTTCCCGTTGACTACCATTGGTTCCATTTGATTCCTGTTGACTACCATTGGTTCCATTTGATTCCCATTGACTACCATTGGTTACATTTGATTCCTGTTGACTACTGTTGGTTACATTTGAATCCCGTTGACTACTGTGTGTTCCTTTTGAATCCTATTGACTACCATTGGTTCCCCATTAATAATTAACAGTTGATTCCCTTTGACAACAAACACATTTGAATCAGGTTGGTTACAGCTCCTGTTGAATCCATTTGATTCCCATTGGATATGGCTTAATAATATGTTTTACCACTTTAGTATTAGGATTGTTCGGATGATCGAGGATAAAGGTGAGTATGTTTTAGAAAACTGAATCACTTTTGGACGGCCATTTATTCGTCTGCTTATACACCGCCTTTGTGACATATAGTGTCCTTCTAGGTAGCCGTGAGGTGGCTCATTATTCAAAGCCGTGAGGCGGCACATTCGAATAGCCTAATGACACATCCTCCTCTTAAGTATGAACTTTAATTATGCTTTTATCTGGAAGAGAAATTTTTTTACATATGACAATGAAACTATCTACTGGAGGATTATGCTCTTATAAATCTAAAATTTATAGGAGGGCGGATTTTCCCCCCGCTTTTCGTTTGATACGGACCACCATGGTATGGCTGAGGACCACAGACAGTTGTTTGAGAGCTTCTGTAGGAGGGGCTGGCTACTGCAACTGGCTCCGGGGGTGCTATCTCTGTGCATCCTCCGTCGGGTATTACTCGGGTCGAAGCTTTCCTCTTTTTCTTTTGTCCGGGGGGGAGTAATCTCGGGAAATTAATTTGATGGTTATTCCTGGCCCCACATTGTTCCCGGCCCCTTTACCCCCTTTGACCTTGGTTTGGCCCCGTGAAAACTTTTTTTTGGTGGATGTATTATAAACGATCCCTTTTTAACAAAAAGGAAAATTTGGGAAAGGTTTCCTTGGGACCATAATTTTGGGGAACTTTTTTTTTTTGGGCCCCTTTATTATTTTCCCCCCCCCCCCTCCGGAATTCGATTTTTTTCCCTTATTTTGCCAAAATTTGTTCTGGAACGATGTGCGTTTTTTTTTTTATTTTTTTTTTTTGGTTTTTTTTTTTTTTTTTTTTTTTTTTTTTTTTTTTTTTTTTTTTTTTTTTTTTTTTTTTTTTTTTTTTTTTTTTTTTTTTTTTTTTTTTTTTTTTTTTTTTGTTTTTTTTTTTTTTTTTTTTTTTTTTTTTTTTTTTTTTTTTTTTAAACCAAAAATGTATGAAATCGGACATTTCCTTTTCTAATTCATTTTTTTCCCTTGGGCATGGAAGTGGCTTTCTTGAGAGGGGTATTTTGCGACGATTTAATCTTTTCCGGGGAATAAAAAGTTTTTGGTAGCTGTTTTCTCACCCATCCGCATTGGGAAACTTTGTAGTCTGGGGGCTCTCATAAAATTTTCTTGGAAGTAAACAAAGGGACTGGGGGTTTGGGCATCTCAATAGAAAAATTACCCCCCGGTTTAGGGAAGTCCTTGAGTTTTTTTCGCAAACCACGTAAATTTCCTTTGCCTCCCTTTCGATATTCGCTAATTTTTTCTCGGCAGCCGATAAGGATTTTTGCCCCCTATGCTTTGGTCTTTCTTCCCTCATCTTGTTCTTGTAAAAAGACCCCGCCCAACCCGTATAAACGTTTGAAAATCCGCCGAAAAAATATTTGTTTTTTTTTTGGGTTCGTACAATGCTAGTATTGGTGCACTGGTTAAAAAGCCCTTGATTTTCCCTTAAGGCTTCCTTTTTTATGGGGGCCCCCATATCCAAAAAGTTTTTTTTTTGAGAGTAAAACCTGTTTTTTGGGGGGCTCGGGACTTTTGCTTTCCGGGGAAGGGTTTTTTCCCGAAAAAGTTAACCATTCCCAGAAAACGCGGGGGATTTCCCTGTACTTTTTCGAGGGTGCTTCCTTTCACAATCGAAAGATTTTTTTCTTCCCCTTTTCCGGGCCAATACCCTGGGCACTGACCTTTTGACCTGGGAAGGTGTTTTTTTCAACGGAAAACCCCGGGTTTTTTTCTCTTTGGGATGTCATTCCGATTTTTTCAAAATCTCTCTATAACCTCGAAGACGGCGATAAATGTTCTTCGGGCTGTCTCCCCAACGATTATGTCCCCCAATGTGGTCCCCTACTCCTTCTAGACCTTGGAGTATAATGTTCATTTTTTCCCTTTTAAAGGGTTTTCTGGGGGGGGGGGACGAGATACCTTTTGGTTTTTTTTGGGAAATTTAAAATCCCCCGGGAATGGGGGAGAGGAATGTCGTGAAAATTGCTGAGATTCGGGGTCCAAGGGAAAACCTGCCCAGAAACCCGCTTTTTGCGTCTATTTTGGAATACCTTAGCTCCAGAAAGTTTTCCTAGTGTATGCTTTTACCTTAGGGTTTGGGATGTTTTTTCCCGTTTCACCTACGATTAAGGTGAGTAAGTTTTACGCATATTGGGACACCCCCCTTCTGGCTTTGGCACCCCACCATTGGGTTGCACCCCAAATCGGTTCCCCTCTTCTACTTGGGCTATACTCTATTTTTAACCATTTTTATCTAGTTTTTTTTTACAGTCCCTAACAATGGAAAGGCAAAACTGACCTAGGAGTGAAAATGGTTTTTGGGATTTCGCCCCAAAAGGTTTCTACATTGATTTTGAAAGTCCCCGGGGATGGTTCCCAAACCAGTAAAAGAGTTTTTTGAATTCTTTTTTTCCAAAATTTTTTTTTTTGGACGAAAGTTTTACGTTTGGGAAATCGATAGTTTGGGTCTAGCCCCGGGGATTTTTTAGGCTAGTAATTAGCTGGTCTCCTAGAAGTGGAGAAACCCTGGGGCCTTTGCCTACATACACGGTTTTCATGGTACTTTTTCCTTTCTGAATTTGAGTTTTCATTTTGCCCCCCCCAAAACATCCAGGGGTCTTTTATCGGGCCCCACAAGTATTTTTGGGTTTGGGTTTTTTTGTAATTGCATTTTCTCGTTTAAACCTTTTTCGAAAAGTTTGGAAAAACCGTCACGTCTGCTCCATTTGTCAACCTTAAGTCTACTTCCCTTAGGGGGGCCCGTTGTTTTGTAACCCTCCATTTTTTTTGATCCCATGTTTTTATGTTTTCCGATAAAGCCACAGTCGGGCCTTTGGTTTTGTTGTCAAAGACCTCTGCGACTTTCTTACGACGACAAACCTTAGGAAGGGGCCCCTTGTTTGGGGCCGCATTTGTTGCTTTTGGGAAATCCTTTGCTGGGCATGAGCCTCTTTTTCCCGGCATGGTTTTGCTTTTAGCCCACCACCCTACAGGGGGGTAACCTTTTTAATTTTACATTTTGATACCCCCCTGTGGATTTCCCTTACCTTTGTTATCTTTTTTATATTTTTGAAGTTTCTTTCTTCTTAAAGGTGGAATTGTTTTGGGGCCTACTATTGCATTCACCGGTTTAAGGTTGGGTTTTACTAGCCAAACCCCAAACTAGGATCAGAATGTGTACTAACCTTTTGCCTAGTTTATTTCCTCTGAAAAAAACCGAATTTGGGGTTTAAGGGCCTTATAAAAAAGTAAAGTTTGGGGACCCAAATTTTGGCCATTTTTGTCGCTTATTTCCTCGGTCCCCACATGCCTACTATGAGAGAAAATCAACTTCATTTTCGCCCTGCAGATTGCCCATTCACCATGTTTTAGATAGATGTGAAGTGATTTTGTATGGTGCCCGATTGACTCACCGGGTTTGTTTTTTTTGGGCCGTTAAAAACATCCCCTTTCATATATCTTATTTCTCAAAAGGAATAAAAATTAATTCTCGAACTTTTGAAACTACAACCCCATAGTCATTTTCCCCTCCTCCCGAGAAAGATTAAAAGAGGTTGGATTTTCCTCGGCTCGATCCCCTTTGTGAAATATAAAGTTTTTTACTTCCTCTTTGAATCAAGATTCTAGTCCCAGAACCGCCCCTAAATCGCTAAAATTCTTTTCCCCCACAAAGGGGCCTTCGGGGGTTGAAAAGAAAAAATTTGAGGGGGGTCCACTTGGACCCGCCATGTTCTTTCGTTCTGCACAACCGGGCGCCCTGGTTTTTTTCTGCCATTTTTAAACTTAATATGTAACAAAATACTTTAAATAAAATTTTTAAATTTTTTCCCTTATTTCCTTATCCCGCCCCGGTTGTCACCAGGGTTTACCATTTTATTTATTGGATTTTTTCGGATGATCGAGGAAAAAAGGGTGAGTATGTTTTAGAAAATGAATTTTTTTGGAGGGGGCCATTTATTCGTCTGCTTATAAAACCCCCTTTTTGGGACATATAGTGTCCTTCTGGAAAACCTGAGGGGGCTCATTATTCAACCCCGTGAGGGGGAAACATTCGAATACCAAATAAACACATAAAAAATTTGATTCCATTTGCTACGAACCTTTTTAAATTCCAGATTGGTTCCAGTTAATGTTGAATAAAGTTGATTACCTTTGGGGGGGGGGAAAATGGTTTAAATAATACAGTTGATTCCATTTGATTTACGAACATTTGAATCAGGGGGTTTCCCATTTTCATGTTAAAATTCCCATTTGGGTTTACCTTTGCATTTTGGCTAAATAATACAGTTGATTTCCATTTGACAAAAACACATTTTGAATCGGTTGGTTACATTTCATGTTGAACCCAATTGATTCCGAGAGAGTTTCAGGTTGAACCCCATGGAATACATTCCCCAAATTGAAAACGTAAATGTGGCTCAAATACACTTAAATTTCCCGTTTAAAGGTTTAAACCATGACATGGTTCAAATGGTTTTTAAAACGGTATTCAATGGGATGTCTTCAAACTGTATTTAAACTAGAATTTTTAGCAGGGTTTTAAAGGAGAAAAAATTTAAAACCCTTTGGGTTTCGATAAGGGGTTCTTCATGATCTATTGCTGGGGTTTGGGATTTAAAACCAGCAGGGCACACCCCACGCTTGAGATGAACAAAAGCACTAAGTGGGCCCGGGGGGTGTTTTTTTTTTGCCCCCATTGGCTTCGGGTTTCCTGGGCTAGGCGCTAAAGATTGACTTAAGGTCCCCTGCCCCATAAATTCCTAAGGTTTAAGGGTTTTTTGGGTTTAACGAAGTTTTAAAAAATCCCCAAAGGGGTTTTTCGGGGGGTTTTACATGATTTCCCAAGGTTTTAAAGGTTTAGGGTCTAAGGGTTTAAACAAGATAAAAATATTTTTAACTTTTTAGCTCTTAAACACTAAACCCCAAACCCCGCCAAAAGAGAAGCGAGCTCTCAAAATCCGGCCAATGGGAGCGCGCGTAAATAAAAACGGTTTTTAGAAAAAAATTTTTTAGACATAAACCAAAACCTTAAACCTAAAAAACCTTAGGGGGGGGGGGGGAAATATTGCACCGGCTTTTTGTAACCATTCTTTAAAAATTTTTTGGGGAAATTTTTCTGGGAGATTTTTTAAGTAGTTTTTTATTGTAGGAATTTTTTTTATTAAAATTTTTTAAAGTTTGGGTAAGCAAGCCGGTTTTTAAAAAGTTTTTCTTTTTTTTCTAGCTTTAATGGGTTCATTTTTAAAAACATTTTCTCAAACGCATAAAACCCTAGCATTCGTAAAGACGGAAGAAAAAAATATTGATCTTCAGTGATAGCTTTTTTAAAATGGGGGAGGGGGGGCCAGCTGGTTTTCTCTCCCCTAGCCCCACAAGGGAAAATTGTTGGGACTGGTAAAATTTTCCCTAACTAAAGAGTTTGTTCTGTGGCCAGGCCCCGTTTTAACATTAACCTATTGAAGGCCAGTGCTTTGGGACGGGTACCGTTACCTCGGGGGCTACCTTACTAGTCTCTAGAAACCTAGCTGGCCCTAAAGTTTCATTGGGGTTTTTTTTTGTTGGGCCAACCTAAACCTATAAAGACCAGGCCTTTTAAAAACACATAAATTAAAACAATCCCCAAAATGATTCGGGTTGTCTCGGGAGAAAATTTTCCCGATATTCCAAAAATTTATTTTGGACCAAACGAAAAAACCTACAGAGCTCAAAATTTAAAAAACTCAGGGAGAAAAAGTGCTCCCTAAAGTTAATTGTCAGTTTGTGCAAAATTAAGACCTTTTGGCAAACCAAAAATTTTTTGTCAAAATTTGTCATTGGAGGGGGTTGTATAATTTTTTTATTACAAAAACCGAAATTTTTTCATCAATTTTATATACTATTCACATTTTTAAAAGTAAAAAACACTTTTGATATATAAAAATTTGCATGTTTGGGATCTGCCGTTTGCATTAAGGCCCAGTCAATGCAGAGGTAAATTCTTAATAAAAACATGAACCATAAACAATAGAAACATGAACAAACAAATTTTTTAGAAACAGGCCCAGACAAACCAGCTATTAAAAAAAAAAATTTTGAAAAACCCTCAAAAATAACCTTTGAAAACACCCCGTAAATACTCGCAAAATTCCCCCAAAAATTTGGCCCACGGGAGCACAGACGACAGGCAGACAAAACAGACAGACCCTCAGACACAGAAAACAGACGAGCTCTTTATTTAGCTCTGTAAAGGGGGCTTGGTTTTTTCACAAATCAATTTTGAAGTATTGGAATTTTCTCTGAAACATTTAAAAAATAGGTATACGTATTGTTACTTAACTAAAATTTTTTGTGTCCTTGGGCCCTTTTTAGATCAAACAAAATTAAAAAAAGATTTTTTTTTATTTGCCCCGTGAGAATGAAAAAGGGAAAACATATTTTTTTTTTTTTGTTGTGATAAATTTTTTTGTAAAAAATACCCCCGTCACACTGCAGAATTAGTAAAAGTACTTTTCTTTTTTGCAGCTGGTGGGTTTTGGTTTTTCCCCGTCCCGGGGTGTTTAAAATTTTTTTTCGAACGGAAAAAGTTAATTTTTTTGACAAAATTCTTAACTAGCGATGCGGACGGATGTCCCAGGGCAAATTGTTTTTCTTAAACTTTTGCTGTGGGTTTTTTTTTTTAAACGCACAGCTACACCTCACAAACTTGAGATAAACTGCACTTGGGACCACGGAGTTTTTTTTTTTGCCCTCATTGGCTGCCGTAACCCCGGCCCAGGCCCTAGAATAGACTAAATAAAAAATTTTAAAAATTTTTGGCAATTTTTACTGCAGAGTTTCAAATAGTTTGCCCCTTTTTCGGGTTTGGTTTTTAAATTTTTTTTTTAAAAAAGTTTGTTTTAAACCCAGCCTGTTTTTGGGAAAAATATTTACTTGTGTTTTCCCAGCATTATTTGGTTTAAATTTTTTTTAAAAACCTTTTTTTTTCAATCGTAAGTCTCTTTTGCGCAAAGTTAAAAATAAATAAAACTAAGCCTACGGAGAGCAAGGACAACAGACAGAAAAGACATACAGAAAGCCGACCGACAGAGCTTTTGATTTTTAGCTCTGAAAGGGGCTTGATTTTGGGACAAAACCTTTTTTAAATGGTTTTTTGTTTGCATCGGCCGGGAATGCATTTTTAGGCCTTTGACTAAAAGCAAAGGGAATTCTTGAATTAAAAAATGAACCCCTAAAAATTTTAAAAAAATTATCAAACACTTTTCGGAAAATGGCTAGATAAAAGCAGCTTTTTTTAAAAAAAAAAAATTTAAAAGAAAATCCATTGCAATTTTCTCGAAACACACCCGGACGCTACTCGCAATTTCGCCAAATTTTTTTAAAAAAACATTTTTTGGGATAAAAAATTAAAAACATTTGGCATGTTTTGCTGGGACATCTATCCATAAAAAAGGTATAAAAAAGGTTCTTTTAAAAATAAAAATTAAATCAAAACAAAAAGCTTAAACCACCAAAAAAGTCGTACTTTGGCAAAAATCTTGGACCCCCTTGGGACATTAAAGGGCCCTCCCTGAAAATAGATGGAAAAACATTTTTTTTTTTTTTTTGTTGTGATACATTTGTTGTAAAAACACCCCTCACACTGCAGGTTAGAAAAAGTAAATTGCTTGAGCAAACTGGTCTGTGGGGGTTTAACCGTAGAACTGGTTTAAAATATTTTTTTTTAACGAAAAAAGGTTTTTTTTTAGACCAAATTCTTAACTACGGAAAGCGGACTGGGGTCTAGGGGCACTTGTGTTTTTTAAACTTTTTTCTGTGGTTTGGGTTTTAAACAGCACAGGGTACAACCTCCCCAGCTTGGATAAACATTTCACTTTGGGGGCCCCGGAGTTTTTTTTTTTTGCCCTCATTGGCTCCGTAACCCCGGGGTTGGCCCTAGAGATAGACTAAATAAAAATTTGTAAAAATTTTTGGCAATTTGACTGCAGAGTTCCCCGTAGGTTTTTCCTTGTCCCGGGTTTTGGGGGTTTTTTTTTTTTTTTACAATTTTTTTTAAACAGCCTGGTTTTTTAAAAGTATTTACTTGTGTTTTCCCAGCATTTTGGTAAGTTTTTTTAAAAACCTTTTTTTTTAATCCCCAATCCCCTTTTTGGGGGAAACAAAGTTAAAAAATAACTAAAACTAGGCCTACGGAGAACACCCGACAGACAGGAAAAAAGAACAGACTACAACACAGACAGACAGAGCTCTGATTTGAACTCTGAAAAAGGTTTCTTGATTTTGCACAAAACACTTTTTAAAAGTTGTTGTTTTGCATTGGCCGAAAAAGCTTTTTTTGGCCTAGCTAAACAGGGGGGTAAAATCTTGAAAAAACATTAACCATAAAAAGTAAAAAACCCTTTTCAAAAAAACTTTTTTTTGAAACTGGCTAGATAAACTCAGCTTTTTAAAAAAAAATTAAAGAAAAATCCTTGACAATTACTCGAAAAACACCCCGGAAAAATACTCCATATTCGCCAAAATTTTTTAAAAACACATTTTTTGGGGAAAAAAATTTACATTTGGCAATGATGCATGACATCTACCATACCAGGTATAAAAAAGGTTTTTTTTAAAAATAAAAAATTAAATCCCAAATCAAAAATGCCCTTTCCAAACCCCAAGTCGTACTTTGGCAAAGTCTTGGGACGTGTACATTTCCGTCGTGAAAATAGATGGGAAAACATGTTTTTTTTTTTTTTGTTTTTGATACATTTGTTGTAAAAAACAGCCTCTCAAACTGCAGAGTTTTGTAGAGTACTTTCTTTTGGGCATCTGGTGCAGTGGGGAGCCAGTAAAGGAAAATGGGGTTTTAAAAAATTTTTTTTTAAAAAAAAAGTTATTTTTAGACAAAATTTTTTAACTACGCGATGCGGACCGGGTGTCTAGGGGACTTGTGTTCTTAAAAATTTTGCTGTGGTTGTTTTTAAACAGCACCGCACACCATACACCCCCTTTTGGATAAAACCCCTTTTACTTGGGGCCACGGAAATTGTTTTTTTTGCCCCCATTGGCTCCGTAAACCCCCGGTAGGCCCAGAGATAGCCCAAATAAAAATTTGTAAAATTTTTTGGCAATTTTACCCGCAGAGTTTCAAGGGAGTTTTTGCTTGTCGGTTTTTGGGTTTTTTTTTTTTTAACAAGTTTGTTAAGCTAGCCCGTTTTTGAAAAATATTTCTTGGGGTTCCTAGCATTATTGGTAAATTTTTTAAAAAACCTTTTTCTCAAACGCCAAATCTCTTGTGCAGGCAAAGTTTAAAAATAAATAAAACCCAGGCCCACCCGGGGAAACACAGAAGACAGAACGCAGACATACAGACGACAGACTGTTTTGGGAAAGATCTTCCCTTATTTCTTTTCAACTACAATTGTTTAAATTTGTAATTACTATAGTTTTGGGACGACCCAAAAGTATTTATCTGTATTGTTTGGGAAAACTGTATACTTGTCGGGGTCCCCCTTTCCCTTTTGAATAAACATGGGTTTATGCAAACTGTAGTTGCTTTTTTCTTTTAAACCAACGGAAAAAATGAATAAATCCAATAGGTTTTTTGGGGCCAAAACAAAAGTTTTTTTTAAAGGTTTAAGTAAAAATTTCTTTTTTTTAAAATGTGCCATAACCCCTCAAAATTTTAAAACTAGGGCCTTAAAGCCAGTGCCACCGGTGCTTTAAAGTAAAGAAATACAAAAAAGGAAAAAACTCTATTCCCACAGTGCACCATTGCTTCCTTTTGGGCAAAACCTTCACAAATGTCTGGTGCTAGGCCAGGGCCCATTAGTTTTTATCTATCTTTAAAAAATCAAAAAATCCACTTTAATCTTTTTAAAGTCCCAAAGTTATTTTATAACAGGTTTGTGCCCAGATATTGCTAAATTGATATTTCTTAAAACTAAGGGGAAAAGATAAAAGATAACCTAAAAAAAACTACAAAAACTGTTACTTTTTTAGAGCACATGGCGGCTAACCTAGGCCCATCTCAACCAGAGAGACTGGAGGGCGCTAGCAACTATAATACATGGAAATTTGGCATGAGAATGCAATTAGTCCGTGATAAGTTGTGGAAAGCAATCGACCCAGGTGACTTTGATCTAGAGGTTGAAACCATCTGAATATAGACCAGCGTGCACTTGCCACTCTAAGCCTAGGGCTGAAGCCTCATCTCTACATACATGTAAGTACATGTAAAACTGCCCGGGAAGCATGGCTGAAAGTAGAAGCAGCCTTTGAAGACAGAGGCCTAGTAAGGAAAATTCACTTACGCCGTGAACTTAATGGCATCAAGTTCCAACACTGCAAAAATATGGAGGACTATCTGAACAAGATGCTGGCTGTTGCTCAACAGCTCAGTTCGATTGATGCAGCAGTGACCGATGATGAGCTGGCAATAATAATACTATCCAACTTGCCAGACTCATTCGACCCACTTGTAATTGCACTTGAAAATTGTGGTCAGGAACTGAACGCCGACGTTGTCCGAGCTAAATTGCTACAGGAGAAACGAGACGTCAACGAGGTGAGTCCATTCCTGATGAATCTGCTCTAGCAACAAAGCCTAGTATCAAGAAGTTTAAATGCTTTAACTGTGGTAAAGCTGGATACTAGGCCTACGCTAAAGATTGCAAGTCACGATCAAAACAAGGTCCTAAAGGTGACAAGCAAGACAAAAAGGAAAGGCCTAAGTCTACAGTTCTTTGGACAACAGGTAATCGAAATGTACACAAAGCTGAAGACTGGTGCGTTGACTCAGGAGCGACCAAGCACATGTCAAATAAACTTGAATGGTTTGACGCAATCCAAGAAGGTCAACAACTTCATTATGTATGGCCGATGGTACGACCGCTCCATCTACGGGAAATGGTAATGTTGCTCTAACCATTTCGGTTAATGGATCAATACGAGAAGCATCAATAAAGGACGTGCTGTATGCTCCATCGCTCAAAACTAATCTTTTGTCAGTGGCTAAACTCACAGATAAAGACTACAAGGTTGTGTTTACAAAACATAACTGCCAGATCCATAATGAAGAGGGAAACGTCATAGCAACTGCGAGTAAAACTGGTGGCTTGTATAAGCTAGACACTCCGGAGACTAACAGTGCCTTAGCAAACACATCGCTGCTGTAGGGTCACAAACCGTGAGTACACAATGTGGCACAAACGCCTAGGCCACCTCAGTCCAGGCGGAATGAAGCGGCTAGCAGATGGTATGGCTACCGGCCTAGTAATGGGACAGCCTCCTACTTCACCTTGTGTAGGGTGTGCTCTGGGAAAGCAGCATCGTACCCCGTTTCCAAAAGTTAAGACAGTCCGAGCTCAAGAAAACTAGGCATTGTTCACACCGACCTGTGCGGACCAATGAGCGAAGATCCAATGGAGGAGGAAGATACTTCTTAACATTTATTGATGACAAGACAAGGTGGACCAAGTGTTACATTCTGAAGGAGAAGAGTGAAACTTATGAACGCTTCATCGAGTATCAGGCGGAAGTTGAGAACCAGAGCGGTATGAAGATCAAGATCCTGCGTTCAGACAATGGCCGTGAGTACATTAATAAATTACTAATAGACCATCTTAGAAAATGTGGGATACGCTCTCAGACTACTGTGCCACGGAACCCAGAACAAAATGGCGTTGCTGAAGAGCAAACAGAACGATAGTAGAGAGGTACGTTGCATGCTTGAGGAAGCTAAATTACCTAAACGCTTCTGGGCGGAGGCAGTAAACACTGCAACCAACCTAAAGAATCGATCACCGACAGTAGCTGTGAACGGTATCACACCACAAGAAGCATGGACAGGAAAAAAACCGGACCTGGCTCATCTGAGAACGTTTGGCTGCAAGGCATATGTTCACATTCCAAAAGAGAATAGAAGGAAGCTTGACGCTAAGTCTTCCGAGCACATCTTTGTCGGGTACTCTGACACAAGCAAGGGCTACCGATTGATCAACAATGAATCAAAGAAGCTGATCATATCAAGAGACGTGATCTTCATTGAAGATGGTGAGAAGAATGAACGATGTCGTCGCCGGATCAAGTGGGCAACAGCTAGTCCTTCTTATGTCGATGACGAAGATGATACTAATGCCAACGCAGAAGATAATGAAGAGGATGCCGATATTGAGAATGAACAAGAAACCGTGTTCGAGCCAAGGAAGTCACAACGGAAGAGATGTCCGACAAGAATTCTCGGTGACGAGTATGTACATCTCATCACAGACGAGCCCGAGAACCTGAAAGAAGCATTCAGTGGGAGCGAGGCTACACAATGGCAAAAGGCAGCAGATGAAGAGATGAAATCAATCGTACATAATGAGACTTGGGACCTCGTAAACTTACCAGAGGGAACCAAACCTATTAAATGTAAATGGGTCTTCAAACGAAAGGTCAATGCTGAAGGGGAGGTGTGCCGATATAAAGCTAGGCTCGTAGCTAAAGGATACACGCAGAGGAAAGGGATAGATTACGATGAACTCTTTTCACCGGTCGTACGGTTCGACACCCTAAGAACAGTTCTGGCATTGGCAGCTGAGAATGACCTGGAGGTTCATCAACTTGACATAAATACGGCATTTCTACATGGCGAACTTCCCGAGGCCATATATATGGAACAACCCGAGGGCTACATTGAACCTAAAAATAAGCAAAAGGTATGTAAACTAAAGAAATGCTTGTATGGACTCAAACAGTCGAGCCGTATATGGTATGAAAAACTTGATACCGAGTTACGGAGTATTGGGCTCGAACAAAGCACAGCTGACCCTTACCTATACCATGGTACAATAAGAAATGCAAAAATCATTGTTTGTGTTTACGTTGATGATCTTATTGTGTCATCGGAAAGCATAAATGAAATAAATCAGCTGAAGAAACGACTAGCGGCCAAGTTCGAGATGAAAGACATGGGACCAATTCACCACTGTCTTGGAATTAAAATAACAAGGGACAGAGACGCTGGAACGATTGAACTGAGCCAAGAAAGCTACATCAACAACATATTGAAGAGATTCAACATGTCTGAAGCAAAGCCAGTATCTACTCCTTTGGACCATAATCCAACTAACCAAGGTGATGGAACCTCCGGAAGACGCAGAAAGAGAAGCTATGGTTAAAATACCATATTTGAGTGGTGTCGGAAGCCTAATGTATGCTGCGATGGCCACCTGACCAGACATAGCGCACGCTGTCTCTGTCGTTAGTCAGTTCAACTCTAACCTGGGACAAGCGCACTGGACGGCAGTAAAGCGCATAGTGCGTTATCTAAAGGGGACTGCAAAGAAGAAACTCGTCTATCGCAGAGCATCCGGAGAACAAATGGAAGCCTACAGTGACTCCGACTGGCCAATGACATGGATACGAGAAAATCAATGTCCGGCTACGTTTTCAAGCTCGCAGGTGCAGCAGTTTAGCTGGCGAAGCAAGAAGCAACCGACAGTCGCCGTCTCAACAACCGAGGCGGAGTACATGACACTCAGCCAGCTGCCAGAGAAGCAACATGGCTGAAACGACTACTGAATGAATTACCCATTGGGGGTGACCATCAACACATCGTAGTGTGCTGCGACAACCAAAGCGCCATCAAGCTTACTTCGAATGCAGCACTACATGGGCGTACGAAGCACATCGATATCCAGCATCATTTTGTCAGGGAGAAGGTGCAAGAGGGACTATTTCTATGAAATACCTACCCACAGAAGAAATGATCGCAGACATCATGACCAAAAGTTTGCCCCCTGCAAAGCACGGATGGTGTGTGAAGAATTTGGGACTCTTGTAAATTAAGACTAGGCCTATGGCAAGTGGGAGTGTTATAAATGTGCCATAGCCCGCTCAAATTTAAATCTAGGGCCTTATGCCAGTGCCACCTGGTGCTAGATGTATGAACTACAAACAGGAAATAACTCTATTACCCACAGTGCACCATTGCTTCCTGTGTTGTCATCCTGTCACAAATGTCTGTGTGCTAGGCCTAGCCTATTAGTGTTTATCTATCTTTAAATATCAATAAATCCACTTTAATCTTTCAATGTCAACGTTATTTTATAACAACATTGAAGGTAGGCCTAGCCTAGTTTGTAATGGCCTAGGGCCTAGGACCTAGTTCGACCGACGGGTAAGTCAGAATTCTTTCTTCATTCATTCAGTGGTGGTCTGTGAGTGATAGTAGGCCTACATCACGATGGCAGACAAATTCCTGCATTTGGAAAGACTGAATGGTAGTTCGAATTTTGCTACTTGGAAATTTGCAATGGAAATGTACCTACGTCACGAAAAGTTGTGGACTGCTGTCAAGCCTATAAAGAAAGATGATTGCACGTTCGAAGCTGTAGACGAGGATACAGATGAAAGGGCAAGAACCAAGATTAACCTGAGCCTACATCCATCTTGCTATGTACATGTAAGAAGTTGTACAACAGCAAAGACTACGTGGGAGAGCCTTGTGAAAGCTTTCGAGGATACGGGTCTAATGAGAAGGTTAGGACTATTAAGAGGTTTATTCAGCATGAAAGCAGATCAATTTCAGTCAATGGAGGAATATGTAAACAAGGTTATGTCTCTCAGTTTGCAGTTGACAGACATAGGTTATCCTATGGATGACGAATTCCTTGCTGTATTCTGTTGAGTGGTTTGCCGAGTAGTTATGACCCGCTAGTTATGACTTTGGAGGTTAGTTCTGAAAAACTTACAAGTGATCAAGTAAAAACCAAATTGCTTCATGAGAATTCCAGAAGAGTTAGTGATGAAAAGGGGACAGCGGCTTTGTACACTTCAAAGGGTGGCAACTATAAAAGAAACCTGGACAGAAGAAATTTCTGTTCAGATGTTTTAGATGTCACGAAGAGGGCACAAGTCATCGGAATGTTCCAAAAAACTTGACAAAGAATCTAATGAGGCTCATGGAAACAAGGTTGGTGGATCTCAAGATAAGAAGCAGAAGGCAGCTCCAGAGAAGAAAGGTCTAACTGCATGGAATATGTTCTCAGCACTATCGGTAAAAGTAGAATCACGAGCATGGCTTCTTGATTCGGGAGCGACAGCTACGATGACGCCTCACGCAGATTGGATGCAGAATCGTTCGTGGTGTTCTCCAGCAGAAGTTACCGTGGCAAACGGTGGTACTACTCAAAGTGGTGATATCGGTGAAGTTGAGATTAAACTGGCAAATGTGTCGGAACACAAAAAATTAACTAAAGTTGTGCATGTTCCAAACCTGTCTGCGAATTTAGTTTCTGTTAGCAGTGTGACATCTAATGGGTTGATTTGGGTATTTGGATCTGATGGTGCTCATATGTACCGTGAAACTGATTTTCTGGTGAAAGGAGATGTATTGGCCACTGCCACACAAAGACAAGGGCTGTATCACCTAGATGTAGAGTCATATGTGGTTCCTAAGGAGTCTGGTCAGTCGGTGATTCCGAGTCCTAAGGTAGAACAGGAACAACATATGCCTACAGTTAGTCATCAGGCTCATTTCACAATGAACACACAGGAACTATGGCATAGGAGACTGGGACATCTCAACAAAGTTAGCATGGATCTACTGAAAGAAGGTATGGCTGAAGGTGTTAATTTTACTGGAAGTAAGGACACTAAACCTTGTGAAGCATGTGTGATGGGCAAACAGCATAGGCCTAGAGTTCCCAATAAAGACAAGGGTAAAAGAGCGACAAAAATTCTAGAATTAGTCCATGTAGTGTTTGAAACGACCGCCAGTGTCTCAGCTGCTGAGCCACCGCCAGCTATGTTACATGGCCACTGTTAGGCCTGACAAGCGGATGCTAGGGCTAGGGAGGCGGTGAGTGTAAGAGGACGGAAGTCAGAGTTTGATAGGTTATGGCGACTGAGAGCATGGAATAAAATACAGGTTTAAATACGAGCATACGAGTTTAAATACAGCATACCCTTCATAGCACCTTTTCATAATACAATACATTGGCGACGAAGATATAAAAACGAACATTCACGCGAAACAAACATGAGTTTAGAAGTGCCATCAGTGGATAGGTTTACGCCGGGAGGTGAGAATCAGTCGGCGATGTGGACTAGGTGGAAGTCTCGTTTTAATTTCTATATCGGGGCAACAGGTATTAAAGACGATGTGCGGAAACGTAATTTGCTTCTCCACATGGCGGGACCTGCAGTACAGGATATATTTATGGACTTTACAAATACAGGAACGACCTTTGAAGACGCGATTACAAAACTAAAACGAACATTTCAACCCAAAAAAGAATACAACTTTTGAGAGACACGTGTTCCGACACACCAAGCCTGAGAAAACGAACCAATCGACAAATTCGCGGCAAGACTACGAAATCTAGCAAAAACGTGTGAGTGGACAGCTGAACAGCAGAATGAACACATCTTGGACTAATCATCGACACATGTAAGAGCACGAAACTAAGAAGACAACTTTTCAAAGTAGTCAAAATGGAGAAGAATTAACCCTAGACAAAGCTCTCACAATGGCACGACTCTAAGAGGAAAGTGAGAAGCAGGCAAAACAAATCGAAAAACAAACTGAACCTCTAGGCCTAGCCCTAGAAGTGAACTATGTGAAACAAGATCAATATAATGGGCGCGGAAACTCGTCTAGGCTAGGAATAATCAGCACCATCTCAGCCTAGGCAAGGAGATAGGCCTAGAACCAAACCTTCAGAACCTAACCAATCAACAGAAAACCGTGGGCCTAGAACAACCACATCACAGCAAGGACACAGGATGCAGAATGCTACAGGTGTGGCAATAAAGGACATTATGGAAGAGATGCAAATGTACTCGTGGAGTGACATGCTCAAATGCGGCGGAAGAAACCATTTTGCACGAGTGTGTAAAACTAAAAATCAAGTGCGATTCGTCAACACATCAAACCCGGAAAACGTTGAAAACAACAACAGCAGAGACTCAGACTCCGACAGTCATGCATTTGCGCTCTATCCGTCAGATTCACATGACAACTCACACGACAAAGTAACGTGTGAAATCAATAAAATACCGATAGTATTTGTAATCGATTCAGGAGCAACAGTGAACACAATTAGCACCAATGAATGGAACCAACTAAAACACTCAGCAGAACTCAAACCGATGACCACCAACATTTATGCCTATGGTCAGCATGAACCGCTCAAAGTCCAGGGCCAATTCAATGCAGAAATCATCATGGGAAACAAACGAGTCATTGCAACTATCGCCGTAATTCCAGGCAACAATGTGCCACTCCTAGGCAAAGTAACTGCCAAGATCCTCGGAGTACTACGGACAGGACTGGAAATCACAGGTAATCCTACAATAAATCATGTCAGCAGCAACATAGAAAACATATTGGCTAAGCATGAAAAGTGTTTCCAAGGATTTGGAAAGCTTAAAAACTTCCAACTTAACCTACATATCGATGAAAACATAGCACCAGTTGCACAACCAACCAGGAGAATTCCATTTCACCTGCGCAAACAGGTTGAAGATGAATTACTGCAACTCCAGCTGTTAGACATAATAGAGCCTGTCACAGGACCTACAAACTGGGTCTCACCACTGGTAGTCATACCAAAAAAGGACAAGGGAGTGAGAATATGTCTAGATATGCGGCAAGCTAATAAAGCTGTACTTAGGCAGAGGTATGTTACCCCTACAATTGACGATGTGTTAGCGGAACTCACCGAGGCCAAAATGATATCAAAGATCGATTTAACAAAACATGGCACAACAGGACTCTCGCCAGCCGAAGTCATGTTTGGGCGAGAAATCCGTGGAACAATACCATCAGCAACAGAAACCAAGACCAGAAGAACGCAGATGGACAGAGAAATCAGAACGAAAGATGCGCAACAAAAAGCAAAAGGAAAACAAAATGCAGACAGAAACAGAAACGCTACAGAAAGACACTTGCAACCGGGGGACACCGTAATTATCACACAGCACAAAGCAAACAAACTTGCCACAAAATTTGCAAAAGACATATACAAAATACAGGAAGTGAAAGGAAATCAAGTCATCATCAAAGATCAAAGTGGAAAAACAATCTGCAGAAACGTTTCTCAAGTAAAATCATTCAAGCAAAGACCAACACAGAACCAGTCTGTCACGGTTCAGAACCAGTCTGTCACGGTTCAGAACCAGCCTGTCACGGCACCTACAACGAGAAATACCCGTATCAATATCGAGATGGAACAAGAAGCGCCAACACCAGGACCTACACCTGATGAAAACATCAATGAAGGCCTACACCATCACAGACCGGAAGAAATTCCCATACACACAAGAAGACCCTCCGCAAGAGTGAGACTGCTACCAAGAAGACTACACGACTACCAGCTACACTAAGAGACATGACAACAACCCAGGAACAATTTACAAATTCATTTAAAGCAGAGCAAATTAAAATCAGTGAAATGTGAAAGTGAGTAATCATTTAAAGCAGAGCAAATAAAATCAGTGAAGTGTGAAAGTGATTCATGTCATCACTAAAGCAGAGTATATAAAATCAGTAAAGTGAAACAAAGTGGAAATAAATCAGACAAAGGTAATGTTAGATACAAATCAGTAAAGATAATGTTAGATTAATCATTAAGATATAAAGAATGTGAACATTTAAAAATTTCTAAATAAGAAGAACAATTATCTAATAAAGAAAAAGAGAGATGTAGTGTTTGAAACGACCGCCAGTGTCTCAGCTGCTGAGCCACCGCCAGCTATGTTACATGGCCACTGTTAGGCCTGACAAGCGGATGCTAGGGCTAGGGAGGCGGTGAGTGTAAGAGGACGGAAGTCAGAGTTTGATAGGTTATGGCGACTGAGAGCATGGAATAAAATACAGGTTTAAATACGAGCATACGAGTTTAAATACAGCATACCCTTCATAGTAACCTTTTCATAATACAATACAGTCCACTCTGATTTATGTGGGCCAAGTGTGCCATCACTGTCTGGTGCAAAGTACTTTATGACTCTGATTGATGACTTTAGTAGAAAGACGTTTGTTTATTTTCTTGCTAGCAAGAGTGATGTTTATACAGTATTTAAACAATGGAAAGTCTTGGTAGAGAATCAAACGGGTGAGAAATTGAAGTCTCTGCGAAGTGACAATGGCACCGAGTACATCAACCAAGATATGCATCAGTTGCTTGCTTGCAGTGGAATCGTGCACCAAACCAGCATTCCAAGGTCACCGGAACAAAATGGAGTGGCGGAACGAGCGAACCGCACTATAGTGGAGAAAGCTCGAGCTCTGCTCAGTGATGCTGGACTGAGTAGGTGTTACTGGGCAGAAGCGGTGAGTGTTATTGTCTATCTAAAGAATCGGTCACCAACCAGAGCAGTAGAGGGGAAACTACCAGAAGAGGTATGGATGGGAGATAAAGTGGACCTTAGACACCTGCGAGTATTTGGCTGTGCTGCCTACATGCACATTCCTAAGGAGCTGAGGACAAAATGGGATCCGAAAGCAAGGAAATGATCATGGTAGGATACTGCACCGAATCTAAGGGCTATCGTCTTATAGACCCCAAGAATCCCCAGAGAATTGAAAAAGCACGTGACGTAATTTTTCATGAAGATATTTTTCCTGCTAAAAGACATCATTCGGAGGATGTTGCTACTACTGATAAACCTGACAATCAAGTGTGGGAACTTAACGATGTTTTGTCGGAAACAGAAGTGAATGACCACGAATCAGATGGCCAGCCAGAGCTACAAGACGGAGATTCAGAAGATGATATTTCTATGGAAGAAGATCCAGAGCAGCCAGCTGCTATGGAGCAAGAAAGAAGATATCCGTCAGAAATAAGCGTCCCAAGGAATTTCCAGAATTCATACTCTACCAGGCTACACGCGAGGAGGGCGAGCCTGAAACTGTACGAGAGGCCTTGGCTGCAGATGATCGAGAGAAGTGGAAGCATGCCATGGAGAACGAAATAGATTCTTTAGTGAGAAATAAACATGGGAACTTGTAGATTTACCTGATAATCAGAAGCCAGTTGATTGTAAATGGATTTTTAAGATTAAGAAGGACTCTAGTGGTATTTCAACATACAAAGCCCGCCTAGTCGCAAGGGGTTTTTCTCAAAGGTATGGCATAAATTACAGTGATACTTTCTCTCCTGTTGTTAGGTACGGCTCAATCAGAATGTTACTTGCTTTGTCAGTTGAACTAAATCTATTAATAGCCCTTACTAAAATTTTAGTAGTCAGAACCTAGTCAATAAACTATGTTTAAGCTACCCTTTGAAACATATCCAAAACATCATTTAATCTTACAAATACACAGTGCCAATACACAACTAGATATGTGATGTCTACTAGTTAAATATGTTCAGAAGACTACATGGCGACTATTTTACGATGTTCCTGCTCTTTCATAATAATATCCAAATAGTCGTCAAAAGGTAGTCATTACCTAGTTGAAACATAGTCGACGACTATAGCTAGAGGCAGTTATTTGTGGAAAAACAAAATTTTGAATATTTGTACAAACACAACCAATGCAATTTTTGGCTAGGCCTATAGGCCTATCAAAACAAAGATTCATTTTTATTTTTCATCACAAGTATCTGCATTTGGCTACAGCACACTAAATGCCAGGATTAATGATATGGTATGGGAAATAAATCATTATGAAATTGGTGGTAGCCAGTAAAATTAAGTAATGTAAGCTATAGGCCTAAGTGATAATTAAAATGCAATTATTTTAAATAACATTCAACTTTTTGAGCCCAGTTTTAAGCAATAGGCCAAATTTAACAAAGGTGCAACGTGCAAGTAAAAGTTCTGAATGCATAAATTTGCACTTTGCACGGTAAATAGGCCTAAGTCTTCGTTTCAACTCGACGCCAATTTGTGGGACCTTGGTGGTTGGCTACGGAGATATTTACTCGAAGAACTGGTAACGCTTCTGGTCGCATCTGAAAAGAAACATTTCATTCAGAGCTAGCCTTAGCAGCATGACAGCTAGGCTGAGGCCTGGACCCCCCCCCCCTTATTCTGTTTCTCTCACAAAGTCACAATTCGGACAGTGAGTTGAATTTCCAGTGAGAAGTGGCAACTGCGATTCTGTTTGGTTATCGATATCGAAACATTGCGATATCACGTTCGAAAAAGTGACAACTTCTCACCGAAATATTTCTTTGTGAGAAGTCGATACGGCTATGTGATTGTCAAGGCCGGCAAGGGATTGGCTCGGATTGGTCCGTGAAATCTCGGGTGAAAACTACAACCGGTATGCTTGTTGGCCTTAAAAACTCGACAACAACAACAACAACAGTGTCATAACAACATTTTGCATCTCCAAAAATTTAAATTCTGAAATAACTAGGGCGTACTTTTTCCATTGTAGCTTGAAGGTAGTTTAGGCCTAATTATTTTCCATGCAAGTATTAGGCATATTCCAGTAGGCATAGTCCTACAATTGATTAAATAAGCGTTTAGTACGTGTGCTATTCTAGTTATATTTTGGTAGATGGACACAATAACCTAACTTTATAACCCACATTTTCCTTAGACCTACCTAATCATTTGCATAACCTAAATTCTACTAGGCCTAATTGCATTGTTCTACATTTTTCAACCATCATAGTTTACATATTTCCACAAGGCTAGCCTACTACAATTTTATATTGATTTTTTAAAACAAAATCTCATAAACAAATTCGAAGTGCAAATCCAAACATAGCTTAACCATAATAAAGCGTAGGCCTACAGTAGCGGTGGCGCTTAGAGAGATAGGTAGGCCCCTACTTGTACATTTCCTACCACAGACTAGGTTATTTGGCGAGTTGGGTTGAAGCATGGTTGAGGAAATCGTAAAAGCTTTGTAATTGGCAATAAGTGCATGTTTTGCACTTTTAAAGACTTCTGCCAATGTTTATTTTATTTAATAAAAAGCAACATAGGCCTGCACCATATATCATAATTACTAGCCTATTTATTGTGGTAGCCTATAATACAAATTCGAATTGACAGTTCAAATAGCAGTGGTTTGGGTAGTGTCACCATTTCCTTTCTCGTTACCCTATATTAATCGCTAACGTAACAACATCGTTATATTTTAACAGACTCGGGCGATACGCAAAATTGATGCTAACGTGCCGGCCGGATAGCGATTGATATCTCCATAGGTAACAAACTTATAGAATTGCACTGCTGGGCTGGCCCAATTTCAGTTTTAGGGTTATGTCCAAGTCCAACATGCCTCTTTATGCTACTTATAGGCCCTAGGCTTAGGCCTAGCAGCTATATTATTTCCCAAATAATTTAGCGTAACTACTAGTGCAAACACATTTATAGTTTACACATAAAACTTTTGTGTATCCCCTAGGCTAGGCCTAGGCCTACGCCTACTACGGCCTAGGCTAGGGCCTAGGGCCTAACTCTACGCTCCCCCCCCCCCAATACAATACATACATACAATACAATAATAGGGTAGGCCCCTAGCCTAGGCCTAGGCCTACCCCTAGCCCCTAGGCCTATGCCTAGGCCTAGGCCTAGACTATAGACTATAGGCCCTACACAGTACACTTAGGGTACACCGTACATCTGTAATCTTTGTAAACTTTGGGCTACACAACATTTTACATTTTTACATTTTACAAACACTTGCCCGCAATTCTGCATAGGCACCATCAAGCCTAGGCCTAGCTTTCTGGCCGGGGCCCCTGTGAGGCTGTGTAATGCCACCACCTAGGCCTAGGCCATAGGGAGTGGTTTTGAGCATAAAACAATGATTTAGCACTTAGTGAATAGTAAAAAATACTTACATATTTGGGCCAATATGCGTATGGAATACAATGCACAGGTTTTCTCTCGAAGAAGTCAGGAACAGCAACAGCAACAAACCATCAACAAACAGTATCCATCTTGGATACTAAACTAGTCAAATGCAGTATGAAATTCGAATGTGAAATTACTATGAAAAAATTTTAAAAATCAACAGTAAAAATTTAAAATGTAAATTATTAATACCATATATTATTATAAAATGTTGAATTAAACTCACAGTTATAGTTTGAGTTAAACTTTTGACTAGTTCACAATACTGATTATTTTGAATAATAATCCCTTCCCTTTGAAGACGTCCTCGGCTATGATTACACTAATATGTTCTGGAGATGGATATACTACTGTCAAACTACCTTTTGATGATGTTTTTACTACTTGGTTATATGACTATGTTTCCACGATGTTTCCACGGTGTTTCAATGATGGATATTTTCAACTATTATTTCACAAAGTTTTTGCAATGTGCGAGACGATGAATATGCGATGTTTTAGTGTGGTTTTAGCGATGATTTGGCAATGTTTTGGGGTAGATTCTTTAGACTACTATTTGGGAATGTTTTTAATACCATCCAAAACTTAGTCTTCTCATCTTAGACTATGTTTCAGCGCTGTAACAACCTTTTGACAACGTTATGGCACATCTTTGACTGCTTATAATTTTGGTAAGGGAGGTCACCTTGATATAACAACAGCCTTTTTAAATAGTGATTTGAAAGAAGTTGTTTACATGAAACAGCCGGAAGGACTGGAATCGGTGAAAGGTAAAGTCTGTCTTTTGAAGAAAGCTTTGTATGGTCTTAAGCAAGCGAGTAGAGCTTGGTATGACAAAATTAATTTAGTACTGCTTGAAATGGGTTTAAAAAGATCTGATTTTGAACCATGTATATATTTTAAGTTCGAAAATGGGTGTATTTTCATAATCGCCTTGTACGTAGATGATTTTTTTGTCTTTAGCAATGATGAAAAATACAAATCGGAAAATCAAATGTATCATAACAGGTCAAAACATATTGATATAAGACATCATTTTATTAGGGAGTGCATTACCAATAAGATTATTGATCTAAAATATTTGTCAACAGAAAATATGTTTGCAGATGTACTCACTAAGAGTTTGCATGGTCCAAATCATGTAAAGTGTGTAAAGGGTTTAGGTATGATGTACAAATAATCACAAAAATGGTTATTTTTCTTAACTTTATTGACCAACTGATCATGTATCTAGATTAAGGGCGAGTGTTGGAATGATCTTCTTATTCTTATCTAACTACAATTGTTAAGTTGGTATTACTACTAGTTGGTACGACAACAGTATTTATCTGTATTGTGTTGGCAACACTGTATACTTGTCGGCGTCCCTTCCGTTGTGAATAAACATGGTTGATGCAAACTGTAGTTGCTTTATCTTTTAAAACAAGCGCAAAACTGAATAAATCCAATACAGACAGACAGAGCTCTGATTTGAGCTCTGAAAGGTGCTTGATTTTGCACAAATCACTTTTGAAATGTTGTTGTTTGCATCGGCCGAATGCATTTTTAGGCCTAGACTAATGCAGAGGTAATATCTTGAATAAAACATGAACCATAAACAGTAGAAACATTATCAAACACTTTTCTGAAACTGGCTAGATAAACGCAGCTTTTTTAAAAAAAATTATGAAAATCCATCGACAATTACTCGAAACACACCCCGGACGCTACTCGCATATTCGCCAAAATTTTCAAAAACACATTTTTTGGCACAAAAAATTATACATTTGGCAATGTAGGGCATGCACATCTATCCATACCAGGTATAAAAAAGGTTTTTTTTAAATATAAAAAATTAAATCCAATCAAAAATAGCTTATCCACCACAAGTCGTACTTTGGCAAAGTCTTGGACGTGTACATTATGCCGTCGTGAAAATGAGATGGAAGACATGTTTTTATTTTTTGTTGTGATACATTTGTTGTAAAAAACAGCCTCTCACACTGCAGAGTTAGTAGAGTACTTGCTTGAGCATCTGGTGCATGTGGTGAGCCAGTAGGAACTGGTTTAAAATATTTTTTGAACAAAAAAAGTTATTTTTAGACAATATTCTTAACAACGCGATGCGGACGGATGTCTAGGGCACTTGTGTTCTTAAACTTTTGCTGTGGTTGATTTATAAACAGCACAGCTACACCTCACAGCTTGAGATAAACATGCACTTGGGCCACGGAGTTGTTTTTTTGCTCTCATTGGCTGCCGTAACCTCGGCTAGGCCCTAGAGATAGACTAAATAAACATTTGTAAATATTTTTGGCAATTTGACTGCAGAGTTTCAAGTAGTTTGCCTTGTCGGATTTTTTTTTTTTTTTTTTTAACAAGTTTGTTAAGCTAGCCTGTTTTTGAAAAGTATTTACTTGTGTTCCTAGCATTATTGGTAAGTTTTTAAACACCTTTTTCTCAATCGCAAGTCTCTTGTGCAGCAAAGTTAAAACTAACTAAAACTAGGCCTACGGAGAGCACAGACAGACAGACAGACAGACATACAGACGACAGACAGACAGAGCTCTGATTTGAGCTCTGAAGGGTGCTTGGTTTTGCACAAATGACTTTTGAAATGTTGTTGTTTGCATCGGCCGAATGCATTTTTAGGCCTAGACTAATGCAGAGGTAATATCTTGAATAAAACATGAACCATAAACAGTAGAAACATTATCAAACACTTTTCTGAAACTGGACAGATAAACGCAGCTTTTTAAAAAAAAATTATGAAAATCCATCGACAATTACTCGAAACACACCCTGGACGCTACTCGCATATTCGCCAAAATTTTCAAAAACACATTTTTTGGCATAAAAAATTATACATTTGGCAATGTATGCATGCACATCTATCCATACCAGGTATAAAAAAGGTTCTTTTAAATATAAAAAATTAAATCCAATCAAAAATAGCTTATCCACCACAAGTCGTACTTTGGCAAAGTCTTGGACGTGTACATTATGCCGTCGTGAAATGAGATGGAAGACATGTTTTTATTTTTTGTTGTGATACATTTGTTGTAAAAAACAGCCTCTCACACTGCAGAGTTAGTAGAGTACTTGCTTGAGCATCTGGTGCATGTGGTGAGCCAGTAGGAACTGGTTTAAAATATTTTTTTGAACGAAAAAAGTAATTTTTTGACAATACTCTACGCGGCGCGATGGGAACAGAGGTCTAGGGCACTAGTGTTAAATATTTATGTTATCATTTTGAAAGATAAAAATATTTATCTTCAATGCCCAGCTTGGAACATGGCTAGCTGTTTGACATAAGAGTATACTGTATCGCTGGCTACATATTTTCCACATGGGAGTCAGCCCCCCCCCCGGACCTAGTATGTCGCAAGCAAGGAACCTTTACGTAACATGAGGTTTGGTTGTGGCAGAAGTGTGACGGTTTGGTGATTGGTATTGGTTTTGGTACAGTGTGGTTGTTTTATTATATGGATACTGTAGTCCCTACAGGCAGGTGCTACTACTGTCACTATTCTCTACTCTGTTCTTAAACGTTTTCTGTTACTTTATCTTCGAAATATGTCGGTTGGGCACGGTAACGACTGTCCTTACAACTCTACGATCCTTGTATTTTTTCAGAATACTGTATATCTCTGCTATGGCACATGTTCATAATGCTCAATACTCTCTTGTGCTCTTGAACTGTTTCTGTGTACTGTAATAAATATTAAACATATTGGTCACCCAGGCCATCTGGGGCTTTTGGGTAAGGTGAGTTTCTATTAAGCCACCAACACCATGTGAGAAGCATAGGTTTCCCACTAAAGTCTAGTCTAGTTACATCTTACTCTTCTTTCCTTTGGCTGGGTGTTTCCTAGGTCTTTACAGACCTACACCCTTAACTAATTTGTAGTTTTAGTTTTGCACTTTTTCTGTTTTTCTTTCGCTATCCAAGGTGTTCACCCACTCGGGCACAATGTGTGTTTCTTCTAAACCACAAACACCATGTGACTGCGCACTAGGCGATCACAAAAGTTAGGTTATTAGATATTTATTTGTTTGTTTAAATGTTTCTAGATTTCCTGCAATTGACTTGTGTGTTTGATGTTGTGTACTACTTGTTTATGTAGTTATATGCCTTATTTTCATGAATAATCAACAGGCTAAGGTCTCCCCCCACCGACAAACCTGACAATTATATCCACCCTCTGTGATATTTTGCTACCAGTACTATACAGTTTGCACAAGCTTTTACTTTAAAAACAGATTTTTGTTATTCGCCTGTGAGAATGAAAAGGAAGACATATTTTTATTTTTTGTTGTGATAAATTTCTTGTAAAAAATACCCTGTCACACTGCAGAATTAGTAGAGTACTTGCTTGTGCAGCTGGTGGATGTGGTTTACCTGTCTGGGGTGATTTAAAATGTTTTTTCGAACGGAAAAAGTTATTTTTAGACAATATTCTTAACTACGCGATGCGGACGGATGTCTAGGGCACTTGTGTTCTTAAACTTTTGCTGTGGTTGATTTATAAACAGCACAGCTACACCTCACAGCTTGAGATAAACATGCACTTGGGGCCACGGAGTTGTTTTTTTGCCCTCATTGGCTGCCGTAACCTCGGCTAGGCCCTAGAGATAGACTAAATAAACATTTGTAAATATTTTTGGCAATTTGACTGCAGAGTTTCAAGTAGTTTGCCTTGTCGGATTTTTTTTTTTTTTTTTTTAACAAGTTTGTTAAGCTAGCCTGTTTTTGAAAAGTATTTACTTGTGTTCCTAGCATTATTGGTAAGTTTTTAAACACCTTTTTCTCAATCGCAAGTCTCTTGTGCAGCAAAGTTAAAACTAACTAAAACTAGGCCTACGGAGAGCACAGACAGACAGACAGACATACAGACGACAGACAGACAGAGCTCTGATTTGAGCTCTGAAAGGTGCTTGATTTTGCACAAATCACTTTTGAAATGTTGTTGTTTGCATCGGCCGAATGCATTTTTAGGCCTAGACTAATGCAGAGGTAATATCTTGAATAAAACATGAACCATAAACAGTAGAAACATTATCAAACACTTTTCTGAAACTGGCTAGATAAACGCAGCTTTTTTAAAAAAAAATTATGAAAATCCATCGACAATTACTCGAAACACACCCGGACGCTACTCGCATATTCGCCAAAATTTTCAAAAACACATTTTTTGGCATAAAAAATTATACATTTGGCAACGTATGCATGCACATCTATCCATACCAGGTATAAAAAAGGTTCTTTTAAATATAAAAAATTAAATCCAATCAAAATAGCTTATCCACCACAAGTCGTACTTTGGCAAAGTCTTGGACGTGTACATTATGCCGTCGTGAAAATGAGATGGAAGACATGTTTTTATTTTTGTTGTTGATACATTTGTTGTAAAAAACAGCCTCTCACACTGCAGAGTTAGTAGAGTACTTGCTTGAGCATCTGGTGCATGTGGTGAGCCAGTAGGAACTGGTTTAAAATATTTTTTTGAACGAAAAAAGTTATTTTTAGACAATATTCTTAACAACGCGATGCGGACGGATGTCTAGGGCACTTGTGTTTCTTAAACTTTTGCTGTGGTTGATTTATAAAACAGCACAGCTAGACCTCACAGCTTGAGATAAACATGCACTTGGGGCCACGGAGTTGTTTTTTTTGCTCTCATTGGCTGCCGTAACCTCGGCTAGGCCTAGAGATAGACTAATAAACATTTGTAAATATTTTTGGCAATTTGACTGCAGAGTTTCAAGTAGTTTGCCTTGTCGGATTTGGTTTATTTTTTTTTTAACAAGTTTGTTAAGCTAGCCTGTTTTTGAAAAGTATTAACTTGTGTTCCTAGCATTATTGGTAAGTTTTTAAACACCTTTTTCTCAATCGCAAGTCTCTTGTGCAGCAAAGTTAAAACTAACTAAAACTAGCCTACGGAGAGCACAGACAGACAGACAGACAGACATACAGACGACAGACAGACAGAGCTCTGATTTGAGCTCTGAAGGGTGCTTGGTTTTGCACAAATGACTTTTGAAATGTTGTTGTTTGCATCGGCCGAATGCATTTTTAGGCCTAGACTAATGCAGAGTAATATCTTGAATAAAACATGAACCATAAACAGTAGAAACATTATCAAACACTTTTCTGAAACTGGACAGATAAACGCAGCTTTTTTAAAAAAAAATTATGAAAATCCATCGACAATTACTCGAAACACACCCTGGACGCTACTCGCATATTCGCCAAAATTTTCAAAAACACATTTTTTGGCATAAAAAATTATACATTTGGCAATGTATGCATGCACATCTATCCATACCAGGTATAAAAAAGGTTCTTTTAAATATAAAAAATTAAATCCAATCAAAAATAGCTTATCCACCACAAGTCGTACTTTGGCAAAGTCTTGGACGTGTACATTATGCCGTCGTGAAAATGAGATGGAAGACATGTTTTTATTTTTTGTTGTGATACATTTGTTGTAAAAAACAGCCTCTCACACTGCAGAGTTAGTAGAGTACTTGCTTGAGCATCTGGTGCATGTGGTGAGCCAGTAGGAACTGGTTTAAAATATTTTTTTGAACGAAAAAAGTAATTTTTTGACAATACTCTACGCGGCGCGATGGGAACAGAGGTCTAGGGCACTAGTGTTATAATATTTATGTTATCATTTTGAAAGATAAAAAATATTTATCTTCAATGCCCAGCTTGGAACATGGCTAGCTGTTTGACATAAGAGTATACTGTATCGGTGGCTACATATTTTCCACATGGGAGTCAGCCCCCCCCCCGGACCTAGTATGTCGCAAGCAAGGAACCTTTACGTAACATGAGGTTTGGTTGTGGCAGGAAGTGTGACGGTTTGGTGATTGGTATTGGTTTGGTACAGTGTGGTTGTTTTATTATATGGATACTGTAGTCCCTACAGGCAGGTGCTACTATTGTCACTATTCTCCAGTCTTGGGGAGAAGCGCGCTACAAGTAGCGCGCTACATGTAGCATGCTACTTTTACGTGTAGCGGAGCCAGTAACGCGCTACTTTATTAAGGGGGCATATTGTAGCGGTAGCATGCTACAATTTTTGTAGCGTTAGCGTGATATTTGCGCTACTTTTTAAGTTCCGGGGCCAGCAGTCCCAGTACCACGTAAAGTCAAAAGTCGGCACTGCAAACTAACTTGTAACGCCCGCCGCGCCACGTCATGCTCGCCGTGTAGACCGCCCGTAATCTCGTCTCACTTCCCCCCCCCCCCCCCATCTCCCTCCCTCGCTCCCTCGCCGTTATCC